>JARGYV010100866.1:0-62847 GCA_029532675.1 Ornithodoros moubata | reverse complement strand
TCTACACTGCCATAAATGTCCGACTTCTCACTCACTCAGGCGGCACTATTCGATCACAAGCATTCCAGAACACCAACAACTGCAAGCACTCTGGCAAGAACTCAGACATCCAATCAATCATTCAGTGTCACACTGCCACCGATTTGGAAAATAAAAAATACACACACACACACACAGAGAAATGACACAGACAATCACAGCCAACTTCGGTATTCACTATTAAGCTCCTGGCTTTTACAGTACCTGTTACCTTGGTCTTTTCTAGTAATGCATGACAAAGCAATTCTTCAATGTATACCCTGTTCCCAGCAGTGTGTGACAGGTACCACAACTAATCCAAATGCACTTAAAATCCTGTGCTTTCGACAAAATACTGCAACATCCTGATCTGAACAACATAGTGTGCCTCGTATAATACGTGTTCAGCACTGTTGTCTTTTTCTCAGGCAGAAGCCTCTAAAATAAGTTGACACACTTGCAGTGTGATAGTATCTATCGATTTGGAAAGGTGCCTAAATTTGTAAAGGTTACTGTGACCACAATCATTATTATGATACTTGGTAATTCATTACCTGCCCTGTTTCCACAAGTAACAAATGTCACTTCTATGACTAAATATCCAAATACCTCATTTTGTGTATCTTCGTGGTCAGTGAGAATGGGCAAGTTTTGGGCAAAATGGAAAAAAATTGATAAGACCTCCAAGAAAAGTAGGGGAAATTCAAGCAAAGTATGGCGGTTCTAGACCTCCTGTGCTGGGTCACTCAAACTATAGCAAAATATGCACCACTTATTCACACAACATTTGCGGTCAGCCACGCATAACTACATCATTCACACATCACCCTGTACAAGGCCATATGGAGGAAAAAGGAATGTTGCCATGAAAACCTGCACACATGTAGGGGGCTACAGTCGAAACTTTATGCACAACAGTAATGGCCCTTGCTGTCAGCTGTTTTAAGTTATTTTTAATTTTATTTTTTAAGCAGGGGCAAAGCCTGGTCAGGGCTGAAGATCTAAACACTCCCTTCAAGTTCTAAAGTCAAATGTTAAATCTGAAATCAAAACTGGAATCTATGTGAAACATGGTGGGCTTGAACTACTCCTAGACTTCCACTGAAGCTGTTTTTGCTTTTGGCCTCTGAGGAATAACCTTTGGATATCAGGGCTTTCTAATGAATGGAATTCAGAAATAAAATGTTTGCTTTCTGTAAGCAGACCACCATAAATCAGAAAACACAAAATGCACTTAAAACAAACCTGAATCACAAATCATAGCACAGATTCTCATGCACCTTTTGTATTGTTTCATAAACACAGAATTTAGTAAAAACCACAAAATCATCTAATTCTAGAATAGCAGTAAAATAAAAGGTCATTGTCTTACCACATCATCGTAATGGCCATAACAAGCAGTGGTTCACAAATGCTTACAATTTGAGCAGCAGGGTATCACACGAATAGAGCAAACAGACTGACTAATCATACATGATTTTCTTTAAGCCCAAAATAGCGACAAATAATGGCAAAATGATGCTCCTCCTCTTCATGACGTACAGATGCAACTTCAACCTTGTTTGTGATGAAAAGACGTGTAACGGAGAATACCAGTAATGCAACATCATATGACGGTAACCCAAACAGCAATTCCCACACACAACATTTATGCACACAACTAATGTATGAAAAACTTAAATGTCCAATTAATATTTATATAGCAGCAATATGCTTCATCTTATTCATGCTGTAACACTGTTCTCCGTACATGTTTGTTCATGACAACGAGGATGACGTGCTCCATAGAAAGAAGAACTTCTCTCGCTAGTTGCAGTCGAGGAAAAGGCGCGAAGCCTACAGCTCGGATGCCAATACCTTACTTCAACGTCAACCCTTGTCAAGTCTTGTCTAGACAGCTCACCCTTTGAAGTATAAGCGCTACAATGCGAAGGTAGCCAGGGTCATCATTGAAGAACATCGAGATAAGGTCAAAGACTCTTTCACACAGGTCGAAAGTAGACTGGACAATGACAATCATCGTGAACCTCTGAGATGAGCCCTGATGACGTCACTCCTGTCTTGATTTGAGGGTTTCTCCATCAATGTACAGGTTTCAGAAGTGTCCACAGAGACGTTATCAGGAGCCTCGGTAGTAAGGCCCCTATCTTAGCCCACGTGAGCAAGAAAAAGGTGGACACTGTGTGAGTCCACAGCCAGACCTTGCTCTGATCAATGTTTATCCAGAGAAGTGAAAGAGAGACATGGACTATCTGATTTTGCCTCTATGAGAGAAAAAAATCAAGAGAACCAGCAACTTCCAGCAGTGGTATGCAAACATCTCAAACACTTTGATGCACCCTTGGAAGGCTTCAGTCCGAACAAAACTCTGAGAAGGTTGCAGGCCGAGGAATACTGAAACACAGACTTTGTTGGACCACTTCGACAAGCTGGTGAAAGACCACACATACGATGACGTAAATAAACAGTTATGCTCCAAGGGTGATCGTGACAATAACCTGGAGGGACACAAAGGATCTTCACTGACGTATTTGTGTGTCCTAGCTCTCATATGTGCAGGGAATGGGGGAGCTGTGTATCGTCCAATGTTGGACAACATTTGAGTACCCGTGGGCAGCAGTGGATGGATGCATCAGTACAAGATGAAACAAAACCATCAATGTCTCAAGAATTAAGGTATCTCTACATGATTATTCTCCAACTAATTTTCATTACTATCTACTTACCCCACAGTGTGAAGCAATTGGTCTGCATACTATCCACACCCACAAGGAGAATAATTTAACAAAAAGCACATGATTTGTCTCCACATATTGAATGTTGGCATCACACCATGTGTGAACTGAATTCCAGGTTCTAACGTCACACCTGTGTAATGGTAAACCTCATAAATTTTGAGAGTCAGACTGGAAAATTTGCTCCCATCTAGACTGCAGAGTTACTCTCAGTGGCAAGAGCATGATACTTGCAACATGGCATTCAGAGTATACAGTCGAACCCATTTATTGAAGGAAACTGGAAATTCTACGGTTATATCGGAACACTACCCCCCAACGCGAAGTTTCCATAAAATCACAAAGAAAATCAACGACAGCAGTTCAAGTGAAATGTCAGGCAAACACATGTTTATTTAGAGAACACAACACAAGCTCCTCGAGATCAGCGATGGCAGGCATCGTGTGCTGTGCACTCGCTGGTTCATTGCTGCACTCATCATTGCGGTCCATTTCAGGGCAGTGGTTGTCACCCATATGAACCTCACCCGCAAGCTGTTCATCTGAGACTTCCTTATGCGATGCCGCACGATTATCGACCAACACGCAGTCATGCAGGATGACGTTGGGCACATGCAGTCCGTTCCACGCAGCCCCCAACCATCATATGAAACGTCCTCAATGCTGGGGAGAAAATTTGCCTGGAACTGGGGTCTCTTCCCTCACAACCATCCTTCACTGCCAGTGCATCTGATGTAGATCCGACACAGCTAGTTCGAGTCCCAGACTAAGAAGAAACTCAATGACTCTTTGTTCGTAGCCGACAGTGAAATTGGGAATCGTGCCCACGTCCAATGACTGGTCTTCAATATATTGTTGGGTGGCAGATAGAGGAGCCTGACATTAGTGGAAGACCTGTGGTTGACGCGGTGTGTGCTTCAGATGGCCAGCAGGAGCACAATTTTCAGCCCCTTCACAGGCATTCGTTGTTCGAACTCCACAAGCCACTCTGCAAATTGCATTGTTATCATCCAGGCTTCTGTTGTACCTGTACCTCACTGGCACAATGTTAAGATCTCGAAAGCATTGCAGCTTCACCAACTCCCTGATCACGAGAAGCTTTTGGAGATTGTTCCCGTTCATATCCTGTTCACCATCACTCACTTTGCTGTGTTTTCTTCCCGCATGTGCTTGGTCCTTCATGGCGTGCATAAGCAACGGAAGCAGTTGCAGTAACCACGGGGAGTAGTCTGCATTATAGACATAACACTTGCTGGATACGATCTTCATGGCATTCGCTTCCAACCGTACTTCCCCCTTTCTGCTGTGTCCCGGAGCTGCTTCTCCATTTATCCGCCTGAACATGATAGTGTCGTAGCTTGAAATGGTAGAACCACTTGTTACAAGGATTGAAGTAGTCATGCTCCATTATGAATGCAAGTCATTTCATTTTTGCACTCAACGATGCACTGCTTACCAGAAGGTTCTGACCACTAATCTCTCCGAGCCAGCTGTAGAGAGCCTTTTCAATGCCCAACAGTGCTGGCTGCTTTCGTTTCACAGAAGAACTGTCCACTGATGTTCGACTCAGTCGACTACGAGAGTTTGTATTCAGTGACAAGGCATTTAATGGCGACACTGGAGCAATTGTCGACAAAGCACAGTTTTGTCTCAATACTGATTACTCTCTCTCGGGTGCACTTCCCAAGGAAGCTGCGGATGCCAAGGCTGCCAAAAATCAGAGAGAGATTGGGTCTGTCACCAACCTGATGCCCTTGATGACTGACGTGGACTGCGCATTGCGACCTAAGGCCATGTACACGGTACGAAATAGTCTAATGCTTGCCATTATGCCAAACGACCTTGTCAGTTCAACAATCCTGTTTTTTCCCCAAATGTTACCTCTGGAGTTCACGTGCTTCACCATAGCCCGGACCTTATTATGATCACTACAAGCAACCAACCCACTTGCGCAACGATCGTTGCGACAAAGGTTTATTTACAAGCATGCTCATCAGTGGGCTGACGGGAACCACAAATTTAGTTGTAATATCAGACTTATCTTTATAATGAAGATTGTAATAAATGGGCTCGACTGTATAATAGTATCAAGTGAAGCATAGACAGTCACAGTGCACAGGTAAACGTAAAATTCTCATGCCCACAGTTGAAGAGTAGTTTCAGTATTGCGACTGAGCATGAAAACTTAGTGAAGGACTGTAGGGCATTGAAGTTTTACCCTTCTTCCTTCTGTACTCATTAGGGCATTCAGCCAGATCCGTTGGACTAACCCACATTTACTAGCACCCCGCATCCAATTCATAATTTATGGTATCATGAAATGAAATCAGCACTAAATAGCCTAATGGTGTACCCCAACATCTTTTTCTTTTTTGTGCAGGGGGAGGGTCATGATGACGGGGTTTATGGGCTAAATAGTGTTGTAGTACCCCTGTAGTTAACAAAACCTGCAAGCATTGATGGGACGGAGGCTTCATAAGCCTGATTTACAACCACGTATCATTAAATAACCTGACTCACGTTGCAAAAGAAAAAGAAAAAAATCACTTGACACCATATGCTCTCACAAAGTGCACATAGGAACACCCAGCAACACAGCTTGAAGCAATGCCCACAAGTTAAAGACCACTCTAACATATAAGCAACATTCATGCCCAATAAATACATGTTAAAGAAGCAGTGCAAGACACAGAAACAAACACCAAAAATGTTTTTGACTATGGCACCTCCTTGTTTCACAAGAGAACAAGTGAACAGTGTGGTGGTTCCAATACCTTTTATCTTCAATGCAGCAGTTGTGCTTGGAAAGAGTTTGTACCATATGTGCATTACCCAACGTACTCTTTTTACAACATGGGTTTTTCAAGCACCCTGCTGGAATTAGCGCAGGTATGTGAATGATAGAAATAAATCTAAATGTGAGTAAGCAAGATTTGACCACAGGTCACATATCAGTGAAAGACCAGAGTGAAAATATTCAGCCTCTTCCAAGCAAGTTGCTCAACAAATGACTGACACTACTTTTGGCTTATTACATGCGACGAAGGATGTGGAAATAGTAAAGCGTCATATAGAATGACTCCGTCACAGAGGGTCAATGTCACTGCACTGCTTCTCTAACTACAACACAGACACAGAAAAGATCCAAGTGTTGTGGCAGTTAGCATGGCCAAGGTCTCTGACTCCTTGGACGAAAACAAACTTTGAGCAGCAAACACAATGTCAGGATTTCTTTTTGTACTACTACCTGAAGAGCTCTACACTGCCCAAAGCAACTCTGATTAGCAGGTACTGGTTGCCATATACAACATGACGCACATAAAAAAGTGCTCCAAAAGCATGTGTCACGAATGAAGTAGACCACATAAATAATGAAGTGCGATGCAAGATATAAACAAGTCACCTGCTTGAACACCATTTGCCATTAAAAAAAGTTTCAAGGTACAAACATTCGTTACCTACTACTCACGGATAGCAATTTCCTACCTGGACATGAGACCAAGCTGTGTAGAGAGTTCTTGTCCCATGCAACTAACGCTCTAGTTAGGAGGCTAGGAAAGTCTTTTTGACGGCCTCCAAAATGAGAAAGAGGGCTTGAAATAAGAGTCTTACGCGAGGGTTTGCACCCAGTGTCTCTTGGCAAGAACCAAGAAGTACTCAGTCTCTTGATAATGTCTCTGTCTGCCAAGCAAGGGCAATGCATGCCCACGCATGCCATATCAGTTCCTGTGGACCGTGCGACATAGTCTCTGGTAGCAGTCGTCCCTTCCCTTACTTTTAGTACCTTCAGGGGGTGGCCGCAGGAAGCTGGCAGAGCAGCAGTACTTACGATACGAGGGTGCATAGTGACTAGTATAGCGAAAGAAGTAGTGTTGAGAGTCTGTGTGCACCTGTCTGGGGTGAACTTCCAAGCGCTCAGTTCATTCTGGGTCTCCTGAAGACGAGCACGTGTTGCCTCAACTTCTCGCTTCATCCGGTCAAACAGCAGGTTCACTGCAGGGTCCAGCAAAGCGGCTCGTAACTGCTGCGTCGACCCCGTGCCGTTGGGTCCCGTTATTCCCTTCAGCTCCTGTATCTGGTGCTGCAGGGCAAGTGGGGGAAGGACAGAAACTTGTTGAGTCCAGACACAGAGAGAGAGAAAGTAGTATTCTCATACCGCATACTCTTGCATCTCCTGCTCCTTTGTGGTAAGTCGCATGACGAGCACATTCTCTCGCCGCGACGCTTCCAGCTGCTGTTGCTTCAGCTTTTCTTCAGACTCTCTCAGGCTGACTAGCTCCACTGCGGCAAAAATAAGTTTGTATCTTACACATCCGCACGGAGTTGCTTCAACTGCTACTCTACAAGGTCCCTGACATCTAGCATAATAGCTTTGATGATGCTGGTGTTCCAGAGCTCTCTAAAGCGCCAGTACTCTTTTCTTTCATTTTTTTTTTCCAGAAGAAATTTCCTATATTAACTTTTTCCTTCTTAGCCCCAGGAACAATTTAGGCATGTAACAAAACAAAGATGATGTGATGTGATGGTCCCATCCCTTTGAGTACCCACTTGTGTATCTAGAACAACCAACAACACAGATAAGAAACTTACAGTTTTCTGCAGAGTTCTTGCCAGCATTGGTCTCCAGATGGTCGAGGTAAGTATCTTGCTGTAGCCATCTGAGCAGAAAGCAACGTATTAATACATGTTGATGGTGACTGCAACAAAAATTGTGGAAAGACCACAAAACTTACTTTTCTATCAATTCTTCCTTCGACAACTGCTCTAATTCTTCTTTCCTCAGCTGAATCTGCAATTAAGAGCCAGATTAAGCAACACAAACACTGCATAAACAATTTGCATGAAACAAATTACATTATTGCTTGATATAATTTGTGAGTTTACAGGATCAAGAACAGTGATATGGGATCACACACTATTACACATAAGATCTTTAGCAAGCCAACATTCACCTGTGCTCAAAAAACAACTTTTTTTTTTTTTTTTTTCCAGCATGTGAGTGTTTTCTCTTTCACCTCTCTGGGAACGTATTGAGCTGCTCAATAGATCCCCCACTGAATACTACACATCTCAGTACAGTAACACTAAAATCAATCACAGAAAAGCTTGGCTGCATAATACTGTGCTCCACTGCCAAAAAACATGATAAATTAGGATGTAGTGTCTTTCATGTGTTGCCCTAGGAGGGGAAGAGTACGAGGCTGTGTCAAAAAGTATACTGGGATATAAGCACCTCACATTCCCTATAACTTCAATAATTAGAAGAGATATATCACAGTGCAGCATTTGAAATATACGTCAGGAAGACTCACTCTCTTAGGTGGCTGCACGTCGGTGCCCACCATGACGGACGTAACCTGCAATGATACAGAGAGTTGATGTTGATATGCATAGACAGTCGCGACAGTAAGTGCATACGTACTATGTATGTCATGCATGTACTTTCTCACCGTGAACCCCATTGAAAGTACCATATCTCAAATAACCGATAATAGACTAATAGCACTCAGGTCCATACCCCTTCAAAGAAGCACACAATCATTACACACTTGCTAACATGACCTTGTACTACACATGTACAAATTAATTAGTTAACCCCACTACTCCCCCTTTTTCGAGATAGCCTAGTGTAGGAATGGCTTCAAGGGTTTATACTAAGTGCAGTGCACTGCTTTAGCTCTTTATCAACTAAATCCATGACATAATCCTTGCTAGTTGCTTCTAGTGTAGTTACAGGGCAATGCTTCGAATGCATTGCTATCTTACAGTAATCGATGTTTCTGTACAACAAGAGCACCAGAACACAATCAACAAAATAAATACAATTCGATGATGCCTTGTAACAACTCTTAGCAGCTTGTAACAGTGCGCTACAGCACTGCAAGAAACAAGCGAGTGCACTACTTTGAAACGTACATCTACGTGAAACACGCCCTATTTTACTCTGAAGAAAGCACTGTGGGAAGGAATAATAGTAGTCCACACATTTTCTCCATGTGCACTGCATCGTGACCGGTATTCGTAATCTCCCACAGGTTTTAGTGCGATCGTGAATTACAACACTTTCACCATTCGATTCGGAGGCGCGGTTCAAACAACACCGTGTGGATGAATGCGCAAAGCACAACAAAATGGCCAACCGAAGCCTTGTTTACGGATTCCCTACGCAAATGTGTTCTGCCCCAGAACGAACGGTACCTTCACTGAGCGTCTTGCAACACGGCCACTTTTCAAACATCCTTCACACACTACCCAACCTGTGCGTCGTCTGGTTAAAACTAGCATTCGCCCTCAGAGGTGGGAGCACTAACCTTCACTTTGCAAGCTGCGATAAAGTACGATGATCTCTAACGGCAGTACAGTGTTCACTACTGACGATTAGATGATGATGGTGCATATTTCGGACAATTCTACACAGCCATCATCCAACGGGGACCAAGGGCAGTTTACAAAGGCTGGAGCCGAACCTCGTTTAGGCTTAGCGATGCCTTCTCTGGAGAGCGGACTAGTTGTGGCGACTCTGTTGCGCTTTGCGAATACGATGTTTCGAAGACCACACGACGTTTAGCGAGCTGTAACACACATACTAGGCGGAAGAGGGCCACTCACTTTGTGTTAATTGTGCACCAATATAAACGTAATGTCACATAACGAAGACACCATTCCACTCGGCTGGTCGTTCGGCAGGGCGGGAGGACGTAGGGAATTCAATTCCCTCAACTCTTCCCCGCAGAGTTCAGAATTTCCCCCATTCGCAATACTTGATGTATAGGCCAAACGCACAAGATTTCGATTTTCGCGTTTGTACGTAAAATGTGGTATCCCACTCAAAGGCGTGAACACAGCAAAACGCGAGGGTACGACGACGAACGGCAATGCTTACAATACGGGCATAACAGGTTTGAGAGGAAAAAAAAAAAAAAGAAAGAAAAAGGTTACAACGTGAGAAAAATAATCGCTAATGATTGTTACATGTGACTTGGCCATATTTTGTTCGCCTTAATAATTGAAATAAAAACAGGTAACAAAATATTCCTTATTGTTCTTGTCCGGCATTGCTATGCTACAGTACATTTCCGTTTTCCGGCAGCTTATCGGCCCCTAGTGAGACCGGTATCGGTTTCGTAGTCTCGTTGTGTTCTACGCTTGGTCACGACAGTACTTTGCTGAAATCGCTGTTGCTAGAATTTCGTCATTCATATCAAGAACAAAATGATCATTTCACGAGGTGTTGGCGTTGCTTTAAGAAGGTATTACGATACTCTTAGCTGCAGAAGTGCAGTTATGACCCGTCGACCCCATACCATCATATCGGGTTGGGTTGAGTAGCGAGGTCAAAAAAGTATCCTCACAACTCATTTCTGTCTAAGTGACAACATCTATTCAGTATTTACGCTGCTGAGGGATGGTGTCTTCGCGTTTCTGGTAATACGTAGTTTTATTGAACAGGCTTCAGCATGTCGTAGGATGCTCTGTGAGATCGAAGCATACTCTGCCAGAACTGCCCTACGAGTACAATGCCTTGGAGCCTGTCATTTCTGCAGACCTTATGCGGGTTCACCATGACAAACATCACGCGGCCTACGTTAACAAGCTGAACGCTGCTGAACAGGCTCTACAAGAAGGACTGGCAAAGAGTAAGACAGCTGTATCTGGCTGATTTCGAAAACACTTTTCACTTTTGCTGTACTCTTGGCAGACTGCCCGCAGACCATTATCTCGGCATCTGGACAGATAAAATTCAACGGCGGTGGTCACCTGAACCACAGCATCTACTGGACCAACTTATCTCCCAATGGTGGTGGAGAGCCAACTGGTAAGTCAGACACAGGTGTCTGATCTTTGTACTGTACACACGCGTGCAGAAAAAAAAAAAAAAAGAGGAGCCACAAATTATGTACCTGGCAGAAGGCATTCACACAAAAGGTGTATTAATCAACTATTATGCAGGATTACCCTTCTTCATTCCTACTATTTGTTTCCTATTCAATATGTGACAGCACTGACACAGACATGACTGATTGAAATTGTGCAATACGCCGTTTTTGTCATACAATGCATTTATGATATCCATGTTGCAGGTGATCTTCTTGAATCCATTAACAAGGATTTTGGGAACTTTGAAACAATGAAGACTATGATGTCTGCCATGGCAGTTGATGTTCAGGGTTCAGGATGGGCATGGCTCGGTTACAATCCAAAAACGTCTAAACTGCAAGTAGCCACGACTAAAGACCAGGACACTGTTAAGGATGTTGCAGGTATAATAACTTGCAGAACTCATGATCCCCACTGCAGTAGCATTAATACTGTTTGTGATAACCAGGTCTTGTCCCTCTGCTTGCTATCGACGTGTGGGAGCATGCCTACTACTTGCAGTACAGGAACGTACGTCCAGACTACGTAAAAGCCATTTGGGACATCATTAACTGGAACAACATTGCGGAAAGGCTGCAGAAAGCACGAGCAGCTTGATTTGTTCTTTCGCTGACTCCATTGCTAGGTTCATATTGTGTACACAACATGTAGACTGTTTCAATAAAACAAGCAGTGCAGAGAAATGTTTTTTGGGTGGAGTCTTTAGACATTTAAAAGCAAGGGCTGATTAGTTACAAAGTGTACAAAGGTGGAATGAAGAAATAGTGATAATACCTGAAACATGTTTATTATTAGTCTATTATAATAATCTAGCAAGGACTAAACAACTTGTTCTTTGTGCTGACTTGTCCTAGAGGTACATACTACTGATACAGAATTTATCACAGCAAAGTTTGTCAAGTGAGGCTTGTTGGCCTTGGCATGGTGCAATAAATGAGAATACTGAATCAACCATGGCATGACTTTGTTCCCAACAAGAAGAAAAAACACATGTCAAAATAAATGCAGTAAAATATATGCCCATCATGTCTCCCTCACCTGGTGTTGGGTAACATGACACAAACCATCTAGTTAGATGAGTTCAGAGTATTATCAGCATAGGATTGTGGCAAGAGTTTGGCGTACATTCCTGCTCACCTGAATGAAAAACCAACAAGTCCGCAAAAGCTTGCTGTTTTGTATGCCGCCCATAAATGCTAGATCCTTTCCAGTAGTAGGAAGCTCCTACTACGAAAGGTTTTCAAGTACATACCAAGAGAAATGTTGAGCAGTTCAAAATGTTGTCAAAGCTTTTACAAATCTGAATGTTATTTGAAGCAACCCAAAGGTTGTCTGCATAGCACGAACTGGGATGAGTCTATGAAAAAATATTGGCACTGGATACTACAATGGACGGCAAGACACGAATAGGAAACCTGAGACTTTAGCGATACTCATCTAGCTAGTATTGTTGCCTTTAGAACCTTTTAAAGGAATATAAAGAAAAAAAAATGCAGCAGAAGCATCTGACTAACGTGCACTTCAAGGCGGTCACTTCTAAAGGCACAGCAGTGCCGCAGGCCCTGCACTCTCACACAGCAGAAACAGTAAAATATCTTTCATAAACAATAAAGGAATGTCTTAAAAAAAGCTTTTTTAAACTTACATAAACAAAATGTTAAGTACATGCCTCAGATACACTTTGGCACTATAAAGTTCTCTTACTTTTTCTATACACATGAAAAGTGGATTTGGGTCAATCAGACATAGGGCTGCCACCCGCAGTAGAGACGAGAGAGATTTGCCGGGTCTATCGCCTGCTGAATCAGGAGGTTCACTTGTCCCGTGACGCTTAGTGTGGCATCCTCTTCGTGGCCTTGTAGCTTCTGTTTGAGGCGCAGCAACACTCTCTGAGCCAGACGATTTTCTGGAACAAGGGCAATGTAAATATTACAAAATGGCGCAGAAAACTCCAAATAAAGAATTCAGCTCTCGAAGTGTCTACAGCAAAATGGCAGGGATGCAGGCAAGTTCGTAGAAGAAAGCAACAATGCCCAGGCATGACTTTGGGTAGAAACAAGAAAGACAATCCTGCGTACATGTGACAATCATAAAAAGACCTACGTGACTAACAGAGCACATTTTTGTGAGCTTGACATACTATGAGCTTGCACGTAAATCAGAGTCGAGGATGCGTCACGTTGCTAGTCACAACACATATCATTAGAAAACCTTCCCAATGCTTCTAATAAGGTTAGACTGGTTTCACAGTACATTCAGTAACGTCAACACTGCACTTTTCCTCCACCACTTTGGAAAAAAATAAAATTCTAATTCCTTCCCAAGTTTGACATATAGGCACTTACTATTATCCCTACTGTTTGTACTAGTAGCCACAGAAGGCTTCGTTGCAGAGCAATTTGACTGTTGTAGTGCCGCAGCTTGTTCAGGGCTCAAAGTCCAAGCTGACAGAGGGTCATACAGTAACACTTCAACTATTGTCAGTAAAGACTCCTGAGAGTTCCGCATAACATGCATGGTGCGCTCACAGCATCTGGAAGGAGAAAAAAAATCAATCATATTTTGCGATGCAACAAATCCTATTGAGCTTGCGTGTTTTACTTCGAAACATTTACCTGCGGAAGGTTCCCTCTATTCCAGATATCCCCATGCCGTCAACCACGTCTCTTGTCAATCTAAACGGCACTGTTTCGGGAGTGTTCAGTATTTTGCCTTGTTCAAAAGCAACACCTACAGGTGAGCACAGCACAGCTTGTAAATAAGTTGCAGAGAGGCAGTTAGGAACATAATACGCATGAGAATTGTTACTGGCTAAGCCAAGAGCATAGGGTACTCTATATGGACTTAACAAACAAACAAACAAGAAGGATTTCTACACAAACAAACCCCCAAGTGGTTGCAGACCAGGCCGTGAAATCTCAGGGCACCTAGCTATGCCCATTAAGTTTTCACAACCAGATGTCTTACTCATTGTTAAGGTCCCAGGCTTTCCGCAATTCTGCGGAATTTCCGCAATAGATGCGTATTTCTTCGTTTGACATGAAATATCGCGGAATCGGGTATTTTGCTCAGAATTTGGCAGAATTTTTGGTTTTGCAAGGAATTTCACAGAAATCCGATTGGGTCGAAAGATGCGATCAGTGCGTTGTGGACAGTTAATGCATACGCTACAGTCATGGTAACTGTCCAGGAGAAGTATTGCACGCTTATGCAAAAGAGCATAAAATAAAAGCGTGCCAAAGCATGAGGTCTTTGGGCCCTCTACAGGTCAGCCCTCTGTCACATAAACTCACTGAATTTAATTCCAGCCATCGGAAGCAAGAATTTCAAACCTCCCTGCAGAATGCCTACTTTATCTGCAGACGGCTAAAGAGCTGAAATTTGTGGACCTTGACTTGGCTCCATCAGTGTGTAACCAGATGAGCCCGCCTCCTCAAGCCTTCAACATAACTGGGCTTTGGAACGGAATAGGAGCGCTTGCTCAGAATTAAGCATCTATTGCGATAAAGTATTTGACAATTCCTATAAGCTCTACAGATGCTGAAAGATCTTTCAGCAGGTATGAAATGATCATAGGCGATAGGCAGTGTTCGTTTTCAGAGAAGAACGCAAGATATTATGCAATGCTGAGCCAAAACAGTGCTTTGAATATGTCATTGTGTAAAATATTTTTTGTTCTCACGTTATCCAAGAAAATAAAGTATTTCCCATCGACTCCTTGCTGCAGAAAATCGTGGAATTTACAAGTGGATGACGCAGAATTTCGAATTTGCCGCAGCAGAAAACCAGGGACCTCAGCCATTGTTGTAACCTTTGCTCAAATTCCCATTTGCACACCCTTAATTCCAGAACACACAAAATCTCAGAACAAGAGAAGTATGCCTACCGAGATCAATGTGCACTACTTCTGCAGTGTGAGTATCAACAAGGATATTGGCACAGTGTCGATCACCAAGACCTAAAATGTAGCCCACTGTAGGAGAGAAGTAACCGTTGTGTAAGACAACAATGGCATCAGTTGAGAGGTCATAACTTCCTTGTTTCTTGCCAATGACAGGTGAGGGAGCCTTTATATTTGATAAAATACAATAGAGTTATAGGGAAAAATTGAGACAGAAGCATACCGATACACCCAGCTGCTGTGCTACGAGTGTAAGCTTGCCGGCGCTCAAGCCACTTCGTTGGCTCTGGAAACCTTTCGAGGAAGAAATATCGGAAGACTGGATGGAAGTTGGCACAAATCTCTCGGAACACCGTCAACCTCACGTCGGAGGAATCTTGCGCGACCACCTGAAGACAAAAGCAAACAAAAGTGTCACTGGTCAACATTATTTTAAGGGTAGTCCACACAAAGTTTGCTACCAGTAGCTATACGCATACCTTCATTTTGTTCCGGCACTCCATGGCTGACCAGTCGGACGGGTGATACCGTTTGTGAGCCCCTACACTTGGGTTGGTCAGGTACTCTCCAAATGGCTGAGTGCCTTCGCACCATTGCAAGATGCCACTGCAACGCGAGAGGGGGACAACCTGTGCATGGTGTGATTTAAAAACGGAGGTTAGGAAACAATAAACTGTACATTTTCAAAATGCAACCTTCTCAGGTTTGCATACATTAACAAATCTTTCTACAGTTCCCATTCCATGAGAATGGGTTGCAGCAAAGTAGAAAATGCATAAAAGGATACCAACAGCAGTCATGTGACGCTTAGTAACCTCAGATCAAAGGAAAACCAATTTAGATCCATAAATGATGCCACTTTCAGAGATAAAAGAGGCCCTAGCCATTAACAGCTTGAAAACACACGACAAGATTGCGAGGGTGCAGGCCAACCCTTTTATGGCCCTGCAGAAATAAAGCCCAAGACTGAGTAAACACACACATTATCCCACATAACATTATGTATGTATCCCTGTCTCAAGTGTTATTTCTTCCTGCACCTAAAATTTGCACCAAGTTCACAGAAGACAGTTTCCACATGACTCCATGTCTTTAAAATACAGAGAAAATTCCTCCACCTTATAGGTTCGAATGTGTAACTTAAAGGCGCGACTTTCAGCATCTTCCTTCAGCAACTGATTGACAAGCTGAAAAACTTGCTGCATCACTGCATCTTGACGAAGGTCATCTCTCCCCTGAAACAGCAAATATGCAGCAATGTAAATGAAGTGTGTGAGAAAGCATTTGGCCTTCAAACAGAATAGGGACATTTTTTTCCACAACCACGTATCAGCAGTAATGAAATATGGGTTGGAATCTCACTGATATCCAGCTTGATACAAATAGACTTTTAGCATTCTGGTACAGTAAAATCGTATAAATTCAACCCCTTTTCATTCAGCAATTCGGATAGTTCGAACCCCGTACATAATCCCAACAAACACGTGTACAAATCTATGGTGTCAGGCTCTCATTAGGTCGGACGAAGTTGGGGTCACAACCGGTTAATTCGAATGAGTCACGGCGAACGTGGGGCTCCACAGACGCTGAACTGCGCGTGCGTGAGCATAATCGTGCACAAAGTGTGTACAATATACGTACTGTGTATAAATATATAACTAAACGATTGGGGCTGTGCAGTGGGCTGCCACACATAAATCATACCAACTGTAGAGGTACAAGTAGAGATACAAGAGTGGATACAGCTAGCACACACATGCATGACAACGAACTTAGCTCCAGCATGTCATTTTTAAGGGATTCAAGAAACATGTGTCAAAGATTTGCTGAACAATAATTTTTGGAAATATACATAGGACCTAGATTCTTTTTTGATGTCTGTGCCGCAGAGAGTTCACCATTTCAGTACCCCCAATTTAATTGTACAAATTCTATGAATAACAAGACAAGAGTAAATTTTCTGCGTTACCTTGACTAGCTGTGAGTACTTCTTGCCATCTTGGCCCACACAAGTCACTTTTTTTGGCACATTGATACCTCCACAAAGATGGTACTGTGGGAGGAATTTAGAGATGCCCTGCACATTCTCGTACTTGCAAGAGCGATCAATCTAGAATAATAAGAAAGAAAAAAAAACATCTGCTGATAATGGAGACAACAAGCATACCAGTAAAACAGTCCACTTCTCTACAATGTTAACGAGAGAAGGAGGGAAAGCTTAAAATATTGGCTTTTACCTCGACTACTTTTGTGAGGACTGGGATATGACTCAGATTGGAGAGCTTCACTATGGGTGTATTTCTTGGAAGTGTCACAGCTGCAATACATTTCATGCACCACTTAAACAAACAAGTCACAGTATGCTAAAACTAAAAAAGATAACCATAGAGGAAGAGGAAATAGTGCTTTTGCCACAACATGACAAGAATCCTAGGAGTGCCACTTTTTTCTAAGCCATGGTCAAACGCCATCCTGGCTAAAGGCCAGAAAGGGGAAGGTAGAAGAAGAAGATGAAGAAATGTACACACCACTTGAAGTCTTCAGCTGTGGTGGCGGTAGATAAGCCAAGTGTATGTAAGCATCCATCAGCATGTCCATCTCAATCACAACTGATGCAAGGGAGCTCTTCTTCGCATTCTCGACCAGTATATGTGCTGCTTCCACACGCTCCTAATGCACATATGAGACAGAAAGGTGACTCCTTAGGCTGGTGCTGAACAGCACTATGTTCCCCCAGGAGATCGGAATGATTAATGTCATAACTGTGTAATGATAAGATGTTCATGAAAATGCCATTTTTCCTGTGACTGAAGGTAACGGCACCCCTTCAGTGTAGGAATATGAATGGTGAATAGGAATACGGTACTAATGTCATTACCCTGTTCTATGGAAGTCTATCCAGATGTCAATGCCTAAAACGGTCTTAAACTTTCTAAAACTGAAAATCTTTCTGGTATTACTGAGTTGGCACTTCTGCTAATGTAAAGTTACTAGCAATGCCCACAATACCTGCACAGCAATCAGTGCAGGTTGAACTCACCTCTACAGTAATCTTCTGCTTCTTACTACGAGGAGGCGCTTCAGTGCTTGAACCAACATGTTCAGCATCTTTCTCGGCATTCCGCATGGCCAGTATAACAGGCAAAGTATGAAATGGGTGATCCTTCAGCATTCTCCCTATAAGCTACCAGTACAGATACGAACAGCGGTCATTTGAGAACAGCACAGTATCATTCAGTTATGCTACATGCATATTTGCAAATTAGGTGGTGATGAACAAGCCCAGAAACAAACAATGCTAAGAAGCCTGCAAAGCTATTCTTTACTTAGTTGCATCAGTCCAAATTCTTGAAATATAAATACAGCTCACCTGTCCCAAAACATGTTTGAAGTTGAAAGGTGACTTCGACTCTGGAATGCCCATACGAGCGGCCAGTTGATGAATCAAGGGCACAAATTTGTATGTTTCCAGTTTTTCAAGTCCACTCTGAAAGAAAGCTCACACGATCAGTCTGTACTACTGCAAATGTTCCCGTAAGCGAAGTGATAATGAAGATGCAGAAGTACTACAGGGTGCATCACAGTTGCCAAACAACTCATACTGATCATCTGTGTTCAACACTCTCCCAGACCAAAGAGCTACTTCTTCGTCTAGTACGTACACACATACCTGCAAGAGCTGATTAACTTCTGCCACATCAGAGTTCTGGAACCAGAGTGCAGCAAGTCTAAAGATACGCAGGTCGTGACTCTGAGTACCTTGAAGACACAGCAGGTAGTTTTGCAGAGCCTGAATAAGATATCGATTTCGAGATTTCTTCAGCCGTTCCACGTGCTGCCTGTCCAGATCGCTCTGACGCTGAATTCGAAGACGTGCTACGTCAACCTTCCTGCAGAATTCATTGAAGGATCCACATTTTGTACGCAGGTGCGAGAAATGTGTGTCCCTCGCAACATACTACACATATTGTACTGCACAGCCGAATACCCAACAAATTAGGATCAGTTTTCTTCTCACAAAAAGACCCTTTTAAAAATGTTTTCGATTTTTGTGTTTAATTTTTCCTTACTTTGGTTCATTATTGGCGGGTTTACATTTGTGTTACAACCTTAATTTTAGGCATGTGTAGGGCATGGGCACAGGGGTAGCTCACAATGAAGTATCATTGCCCAACTATAAAGGACACTGCACAAAAATTTGCAAATAGGGTAAAGAAGGAGGTAAATTACATTTTGCAATGTATTCTCTATGAACTGCACCTAAAAGCTGCTCCAGTGAACCCTAGGATTGGCCGAGCAATACCCCGGAGACAATGTGTGAAAGTACTAAATTCCTCACTCACTTATTATTGGGTTGCTTTGCAGGGGTGCTGCATAAGATCTTGTCGGAGTGCTGCAGAACCATCTTATGATCCTGATGGTCTGGTGACTGCATATACTGGTCGATGCTCTGGTAACGGTTATCAGCAAATCGTGCGAGGGTCAAGTATGCATCCCACAGCTGTTTACACGGTGCCCCAGACTTTGCTTCTAGTAAACGTATAGCCTGCATGTTGCGCGAAAGAAATGAACTTCATTACAGTACAGAAACATGAGTAGTTTAGTTTGCAAAAATGCCTATCATCTTTATAGGGCTGCATGAATGTTCAAAATTACCAATACCAAAAATACCAATAAAATGTTCTCAATATTCATATCCGTAATCAATTCAACATCTTTGTATTTTAAAATTTCTTTAAAATCTAATACCCTCAAATTTTCAAGATTTCTCAATACAGAGCAGCAGACAGTGAGGCTTTTCTCTTTTTTTTCCTTCTTTTTACATCACGACTTTTAGTTATCACCTAAAACTTCAAGTCTGCAAAACTTACTATTAATCATGAGGACTTGGCAACCATGATCTTACACCTCTCGATAGTTACAATTAAGCGGTGCTGTTGGTACGAGGAAGAGCACATAGCAATAGTCATGCAGTTTGAATTAATTAGATGTGTTTATCCAATATTTAAAGTAGACATTTAAAACATTTGTAATTAATATTTTTGCTAGTTAATTAGTATTCACAGAGCCCCTACTGTACTTGCCAGCTACCACTTTATTCCCTAGCTGATGTATACAAGGCTTTCTTGTATGACAGATACAAGAAAGAATGTACAAGTTACCTTTTCCAAGTAGTCTCGTGCAATAGTGTCGGGGCTCTCCAGGCGATTCTCCCACAGATGTTCTCCATATAACTTGATAGCTTCCGCATAAACGGTATCCACAGTGGTTTCCTGAACACATTTCAAACATGTTAATGCATGTAGCTAAATGTTCTTTTCATATGCAAAAAGCTCTGCGCTTTATTCCGGTAAGATAATGAACAGAGTTTTGCAATAACGGGCTTCCTCGACACTTTTGTCAAAGCCTGCACTTCACTTCACTTCAGGGACGACTTGTTATTTCATGTCTCTGCAGGTGCTATGCAAGTAAAGGAAAGCATATTCCTTCATCGTTCTACCTACCTTTTTAAGGGATTGAAGTAATGCCCATAACATATGTTGAGCTCTTGACGTGTTTCCTCTGGCACATTGCACTTTAAACTTCTCTAGTTTCCAACGTTTGTCTTGTACAGAAAGCGTATCTAGGCATTCTAGTGCACGTTCAGCCCACTGAAGAAAAAATTTAAAATGCATTACGCAAATGACACAAAGCGTGACAACACATTGTGAAATACAATATCAAATGCACGCAAGTTCTTACAGCAACTTTACACTGACAAATGGTAAGACAATGTGAATACAACTCAGCATGGTGTCTTCTCTGTTTCCCCATCATCATTTTATCATTCACATTCACTCGTTCATTGTGAAGTTCTGGCAACTGTTCTACTCCCCTAATTCTTGCCTGGACACACTAATCTGGACACTCGGCACACTGTATTTGACGATCATCAATGAACAATGAAGACCTCGAGCAATATGTACTCTATAACCGGGATACTTGTGTCTTCAGCCCAGACTTTTGAAATTCCAAATCCATACTGATCATGGTATGACAAAGTTAGACAAGCAACCAAATTACTGTACCTGTAATAAATTACTCTCACGTGCATGAAACGCGTAGCATTCCAAGAGTGATCCGAGTTCTTTTACAGGAGAAGCTGGTACCAGCTTTAGCAACACAGTTTGCATCCACATCACTGGTTCATACAACTGAAAGCTGCAGGCAGGTTCCTCGGCTCGTTCGAGCCAGGTTCGAAGCACATCACTCCGACCTGGTGACCTGTAAAGATTTTTAGTTCAAACTACCTTCAGGGTCCATTTATTACAGCCAAAAGAACAGCTAGCAACAATCATATTTTCGACAGGAAGAAAGAACCGAGAACTTTAGGCACGTCCTGGTACGTACCCTCTGCACAGATTGACTCCAGTTTCGAGCACTGTATACATGTGCAGCCTTGACAGTAGGGGGTACAATCCATGAGTGACAGTTGTACTAATGCTCGAAAGCTCAGCGCTCAGTGACTTCCTGTGCATGGAATTTACGTAACAGCAGCAAGTAAGTGTGACATGGCTCTCAACAAACGCTCAACTCATCTGACCTGCACATTGCAAAGCCTTCAGCAATGCCTTCGCTCTCTCCATTAGCAACTGCTGATAGTGTCTGCAGGACACCCTGGTGAAAGCCTACGCCTTCCTCCCTGTACAGACATGCATGCACCCCATCAAAAAATATGTTAAAAAGTATCAGAATGTTGGACATATCTAAAATGCTACTTGCCGTCGAGCAATGACGGGGTGATCCCATCTAGCCAACCTCCAAGTGCATTCACTCAGGCCTTCGATGAGCTCAGGCGATTGCTGTTCATACGGGAAGGCATGACGGAGGGTGCCATAGAAACCACACTGTTTCAGTGCCTAGAGAGGTGGTATGCAGTGGCAGGTGTAAAATGCATATAAAGACAGCTCATCACCTATTTACAGCTTAACCCCACTAAACTAGCAACCACTACACCCTACTTTTTTAAGCATAGTATAAAGCAGCTACCAGAGCAATTTTGCAGTCACTGGTGCCAACCCCCAGGTCAGCCTGTGCAAGCATTGAGGACCAGTTTCCTTGCTGCTCTGCACATTTGTCCCAGATGACCTCTGATGGCAAGGACAAACATCGGCAACCGTGCAAGCCGTCCTCATCCCCGACCCCAGAGTATGCAGTGAGCAGAAGCTGCTGAACCTAAAAAAAAAACAAAAAGCGACGGTGATATAACGCATTTTAGCTGTAAAACATACATCCACTCAATACTGGAATGCCTCTTATCACATTTTTTCATTTGTCAGCAATAGCAGACTGTAGAATGCACACTTCGGCATCTGTTCAAAATTTGTGAAACAATTTAAGAGGAACCTTTCTTTATAAATGTTTCTAATCAGCTTCTACAAGCAGCAATGATTTGAAAATAGTTGCTCATCATGACTGCAAGCTCTTTTTCAAAAAGAGATGGAAGCTCAATTGAATCCAGATGGGAATTGGAATAGGGGAGGAGGCATTTTGAGTGGCATTTCTGTCAAAATTCTTGTTCCAATTCCACTAACCTGAGAAGCGTCAGGGCTGTCCCATGATAGGAACGGGGTTGCACACCACCCCTTCTCCTCTGGATTTAGCAGGACCAGATCATCTTCAAACAAATCATGGTCCTCATGAACATATTTCTTCTGACTGCCTTCTCTGCACAAAACAAGAATGAAACAAAAGAAATAGCTAGTAAGATAAGGAGTATGAAGCGATATGCCTGGACAAAGTGATAATTGATAAAAAGGTAACTTTAAACAAAAGCTTATTGCACTACCAGCATAGTTTAGAAGCCATATTCCAGAGATGTGGAAAAACAAATTTAACTGTTTTTGAAGAAGAAACAAAAACTCACTACAGTGGAATCTCTGTAATTAAAAATCCCTTATAGAGAATTGGTGCTCAAATGGAGCAGAACTCACAAAATTGTTTGGTTTTGCATTCATATTATGTATGTATGTAATGTATGTACAGTAAAATTGCATTAATTCAAATCCCTTTCATTCGGAAATTTAAATAGTTCGAACCCCCTGTGTGGTCCTGGCAAATATGTGTACAAATCTATGGTATCAGACTCATTCGTTTGGACGCAGTTGGAGTCACGACCAATTAATTTAAACGCGTCGTGAGGAGGTTGGCGCTCCACGGACGCTGAACCACTCAAGCAGAATCGTGCACAAAGAGATCTGTGCGCAAACCACGTAAAAATGACGACGAACGCTTTAGGTGTGTCTTGTCAGTGGATATGCAACTGGGCGATTATGTCGCAGTTGACGATGCTCTTGCTATCACTGGACAACTAACTGACAATAAAATCTTGCGAGATCAGGCTGTTGCTGACGATGAACAAGTGTCGGATGACGAGGACGATGATAGCATGTGTGATCAGGCTCCACAGTGTGGAACAGTGTGGGAGGCCACTTTTACACTTGTACAATCATACAGTAATATACCTTTATATACAAAGAGACAATTTACTAATGGTAAAACTTAATCTCCACTGATGTTTTGTGGCTATGTCAGGTTCATTATTATCATTATTATTTACTTTCATGCACTGCAGCCCCAGACAAAAGAAAGAACTAACAAACAACTCATGAACAAGGCCTTGCAGAACATCCCACTTATCAACAAACTTAAAGAAAAGCTAACTAATCTAAAAGCAACAACTTATAACCATATAATAGTAAGCGGGGCAACAACAACTTCACCTCCTCTGCTGGTCCCACCAAAGCTCCACAAACTGGATAGCGGCAAAGTGCCTGCCGCAGTACTCTGCAGCCAGTGCTACGTGCAAGAAGTCGAGATCCAGGTGGATACCGTCCCAAATTGTTTTTGCACTGCATAACATTAAGAATCATATGTCAAGCTCTGCATTGAATGTCACAAAAGAGGTCTCACTAGAGCATATGTTGAATCTTTCTTCCTTACCCTTCTTTCTTCTCAACCACAAGGTACTCCACAGCATTCAGCATGGCAGAAACAGATTCCCTTGATACATAAACGGATGCTGATGTCACATCTGTTGTGTCTGAAACATCCTTTATTTCTTATGACTGTGCCTCAGTGCACTACCAGAAACACCAAAAGAGCCACACAGGTATAATTACTTAATATATCTCAAACACAGTGTGTGCACAGAAGCTTCATATTTCCAGTTAGCTGTTCTTCGAGATTTGGGAGTAAATGTGAAGTTTCATGGGTGGATTCAAAAGAGTCGCAAAGAGATAGTAGGATTTAAAAAATGCTGCCAATATCTCCAATGCACATAATACATCACTAGCACTAAGTGGAACCAAATGGCAAGGAAACATTCATCATTTGCAATTAGCCAACACACCCCTCAGAAAAAATTTGTGATTTTTCAGGTGTATGATCAACTGCCTGCTCTGCAAGCTGGTGTTACCTCTTAGATTAAAATTAACAATGCACATAAGTAACATATTGAAATATACAGAACGTCCACCAAATAAAGTAGGGCATACCCTAACTTTAGCCACATGCAGACATGAAATATCTCACAGAATGTTGCTATCTATTATGCAGTGTTTGCAAGAACCATAAAAAATGCTCTTCCACCAAACACAGCTATTTGCAGCTATAAACAGCTGTCATATCAGCTATTTTGCCCTGTATGACAAATCATGATAAAATCCCCAACCACTCTCAGCACCCAACTATACAGACACCCAAATTAATAGGTGTTATCTCACTTACAGTGTCTTCACAATATTGTAAACATTTCCTAGCAGTACACCAAATAAAAATTTAAAAAAAGCTCTTTTACTGACCAACACTTGAAGAAGGAACAGTGCTCGGGCTGTTGAAGCCTAATTCTCTATGTGCAACGTGATGATAAAAAAAGTCTGCCACAATGACCGCTGTACGTTTGTCCTGAAGGGCCATTTCAGTAACATACGGCAGAAGGGCTTCACACAGCTCGGGCTGAAAAAGGAATGTCAAGTAGTAATCGAGTACATTAGCTGCTACAAAAATCTTCCACCCCACTATCAGCACAAATATTTTACTCACGAGCACATGACAAAGGGGTACAACTGCCTGTAGCAGGTCAGAGTTGGCGTACAAGATAAGTGTGCAGACAAGCTCTGTGATCCATTGTTTGTGGTCGTCCAGCTTGGTGGGCAAAAAATCAGGCGTTGTGACACTGTCTACTTCTTGCTCGGAAGAGAGACACTAATAGAACAGAAAGAGATTACATCTTGTAAGACAAGAGCCTGTGGTTACAACTTACTAACGAGGGAATGCCTTTTACCACTGGTTTTTCTGATGTGAACGGGTAGAGAAATTCAAAAACGTCCTTCATGGGTCCTCTGCTGCTCAACGAGGCAAACTCCCAACCAGTCTTTGTTGAAAGGGCATGTTTCAGCACTCGGCATGCAGTTGTTGCTATATCAGGACTGGATAAAAGGTAATTAAACAACACAATTTACAGTGACTGGATGAAGCTGCATGTTTTGAAAGCATGATGCATAAGTCAGAATAACAAACCACATTAGAAATTCTCCCACATATATTGAAACTTGCATTTTTGTATAAGAAGCTTCAATGCAGAAAACTGTTTCAGTTATCTTAGGCTCCTGTACTCACAGTGTAATTAAGATGGTAAAAATATTGGAAACCATAACCATAATGTTTAATAAATGAGTGCTCTGTTCAATTTGGAATTCAAAATGACATGTCAATGTATCAACTAAGTTAGAATATCTGCCATAATGCCAAAAGACAATGAAAAAAAAAAAAGGCAGAGTGGATTTCACCTAGCGACCCAAAGATTGATAAATGTGAAGCCAACTTGCAGTATGATGATGCATACAAACACTCTAAAGAATGTGAGGTACACATGTGGAGCAGCTGTTCCACAGTCCCCAAGAAATGTAAGAATTTATATAAAATTTTTCTGGGACTCCTGCACTACCCAGACAAATGAAGTATGTGCAAGAAAATTCAACCGTGTGAATATTCTGTGAGCAACTGACAGGTAACAAACGACATAATCTATATACTGCTGCAAAGTGATCCTTTTACTTTGTGCCGAGTGTGAGCAAAACAAAAGCCCACACCTAAAATAAGAAGCGTGCTGTGCAATAAAGTTTGGTGTGAAGAGTTACATGCTTGTGTTATTCTTCTTGGAGTATAACTAGAAATTACTCTCATTCAATTCATTAGCTTTCCATATTTGATTCACAATCGATCTGAATTGAAAAATTACTCGTGTGTCATAAGAGTCAGGAGGTCCACAAATGTATACTCAATTCAATTCAGCTGCAGAAATAGCCACTTACTTGGAATGGACAACATAATCTTGCATCTTCGTAAACAAGACACAGAAACAGAAGTGGCCACGGGAGCTCAGAGCAGAACATGTGGCTCTTACAGATGATGTGGGATGATCAGTTAGAGATGGGGCATTCAAGTTGAGTGGCCCCAGCATACCCAAGCACTTCATTGCCAACTCTTGGACCTTGCACATAAAAGAAAGACAAGGAAAAGAAAGGCCCTTATGCCACATTACTTGAGTATGTGTGCATGAATTAGTATGCCTAGCAAAGTAGATTTCCAAAACAGAAAGCAGTTTTGTAGTTCTCCAAGTTTTTCTTGGATGTAACACACAACAATGTACAAGCAGAAATGTACCACATCTACCAATATGTACAGATATCTGCGTACAAGCAAAATATGTGAAAGGAAATGTCTCGATGCAGACGTAGTAGACATAATGCAACAGTTTCAAGAGCCACTGTCCACATGTTACACCACATATACCAGTTGCTTACCACAGCATCATGAGACTTAGCCAGTCGAAATAGACCAGACACAAGTTTGTGCAGTGGGCTGCGGGATATGTCTTCTGAAAATAGCTGTTTGTCTGCAAAAGATTTAAAAGGAGATCTTGGCTCACTTACAGATATGCCTTTTGTGTCCCCTCCAAAAATTTTTTTTCACAGAGAGACCCAAATTCAATAACTGCATTTTAAAATGACAGAACTGCAAAAACTGGAAACTATTTACTTAAAGATGTGGAGATACCTCCACAGTTCAATTTCAGTGAAAACAGCCACTATTGACAGCATTTAAACTTGTGAACCACATGTGCCGTACCTTGGATTTCTTGAACCATGTGCACAAGGCCCCTTGCGTTCTCTCTCAAGTATACATGTGTCAGCTCTAGGGTATCTTTGAAGTTTCCCACAAAGTTGTTGTCAAAAGAATCGGCAAAAGAGGAAATCACCTAGAACGACATACATGTATCAGCAACTGCATATTTGGAACCACTACATGTTTTGGAACCACTGCGATAACCCAATATAATCCCGTTGTATTGTGGTGTTTTTTGTTTTTTTTTTCTTTCAGAAAGTGGATTTCCCATTTGTGCAATTTTTCACAGCAAAAAGCAAGAAATTGCAGCAATACAACTATCAATATCTGAATGTTACGCTTAGTACTATTTGAATATTGAACTTAGCACTAGCATACAGCAGAAATACTTCTTCTGTCACTGGAATGGATCCGCCTGAGCACTTCCTGATGCTCTCGAAGCCCAACACAGTCAGAAAGATGGCGAATGTGCAGGAAGACTTTCCTATATCTCGTATCTTGAATGAAGAATGCTATGATGGACTTCACCTGCAAAAACAGAAAAAAGAAGAAAAAAGAAAACAATAAAGACATAGATAAAACTGTAAATCATGCATGTGCATCAGCCAACCCATCACCACTTACTGTATAACGCCACGGTCAAGCAGCTCAACAGAGCAAGACAATATATTATGCACCATGTTTACCTATGTGATGATTTCACCTGCATAATTAACATACAGCATAACGCTCCAAGAGGAGGAAGAAAATAAACAGCCAGACTGAGGAATGATTGCGGAAAGTACTGAGGGTCAAAGATCAGCAGGCATCTCTTCTTGTAAATAGTGTCTACCTGCAAGTCAGCTTCATCTCTGACCTGGACATGCTGTACGCAAAGTCAGGAGGAGAACAAAAAGCTTTCTAGTGTCATCATGCAGATGTCAGCACAACCCAGGAGATGGAAAACAGCATCCAATACCAATGCATCATGCTACAAATACTTACTTGACAAACAATGCTGTCACTGCTTGTCTGCACAAAGGACACAGCCAAGTTAATGACGTCTGACAAGTTCCGTTCTACTTCCTAGAAAATGGAAATGTTTTCTAATTTAAGTTTTCTAATTTCTAATAAGAAACTATGTTGAAAGTGTTCACATGAGAAAGGGAAGACTACTATATATAACAATAAGCATGATTTATTAAGTTGGCCATGTCACATCACCTGTGGAATGCATGCTGATGCTGCTTTGTAAAGCTTGTCGAGCAGTGCTGTTGTCAGTGACACGTCGTCCACAAAAGACTGATCATTATTCCTTGCTGCAGTCACGATGCCCCTTTTTTAAGGAAAGAATTACTATACAACAGAACATGTTATGCTCGCAAAGCGGAGTGAAAAAGTCAGAACAGAATTGCATGAATCAAATGTATGGTAAGCGTCTTTCAAATTATATGGCAAATATGTGTAAAATGTAACAGTTTTAACTCAAGTAGATATCTGGACAAGCTGAATCACTATAATATCTAGACATCATCTACAGCGCAGTAGCACCGATATAAAGCATGCACACAAGGATCTGCTTCTTACCGAGAAAGCGCTGTCAAGCGACGCAGCAGCAAAAGCGCAATGGAACGAAAAACAAGACGCTCAGATCCACATAATCTCTTAGCTTCTAATCGTGGGCAAACTATATCCAGCAGTTGTTCAAGTGGGGCCAAGTCCACAGCACCTTCTTCAATACGTCTCGACACTATGGCCACTATGCTCTGCAGACAGTCCTAAAAAGAGATGGGACACACATCTTACAGATGAACATACTAGAAAATAAATTATTAATAAAACAGAAAGGAAGCTGTGGACCATGTCACATACTCTGTACATCAGATGCACTGAAAAATGCCTTTCCATTACAACCTTTCCATTGTAGTCACAACAGACATGACAATGTGGCATGTAAACTTTGACACAAAATAGAACAGGACTGAAACTGAACTGGACAAAAAAAAACAAAGCTTTTCAACAGAAGCATAAAACTAGGTGTCACACAAACAGGTCACTGGTAAGGGAAGGCTACTCATTTCTGCTACCTGGAAAGTGCTTATTTTTAATGATGTTGACGCTGTCCAGTGAGTGAGAGTACTGCTGAACACTCTTTCTACTCACCCTTTTAGTCAAAAGCAAGGCTACCAGGGAATTCACTCTTTGACCACCACAAGATTTGAGCATGTACTGTAGTGTCAGCTTTACAACTTCAGCAGGCAAACGAGGAGGGTAGACTTTTTTCTGCTGTGTACTGCAAAAAAAGCAAGCAAGTTTTTGGCATTGCATATTAATGTACACCCGTATGGCTATCCTGTGTGTCATTTCAGTACCTTTGATGCAATTTGTCACCGCTAGTCAGGAGAAGAACTGCAGCCACGACTTTATCCAAAGATCTCATCAGGAGCTGATTTATTACCTATCACAGGGATATCCAGTGAGCTACAAGCATACGCTTAGCACGTGGCAACACACAAGTTAGAATTCCAACAAAAACTGTTATGCATTAAAAACAGCTACTGATCTTTTACCGGAAGAATGCACCACATTTTTACCAGCTTTCGGCCTACCTGTTCTACCGAAGGGTCCATATTCTGTTGACGGTTCTCCTTAGCTTCATCGGTCCCGCTCTTGCAAAGTAAAAAATGTATGAGGTGACTGCCGCTAAGAAACATGCAGTATTTTCATCAAAATTTTACGTTTCTCACAACATGCATATCCTTGTGTTGCGAGTTTGTGCAGAATACAGCATGGGTCATGCTACGCACACACACTCCCGTAATACAAAGCGTACCTACTATAGCAAAAATATACTTACAAATTCCAGCAACAGTGATCCCAGGAGTTCATAAGCAACAACTGCCTTCTGCTTCACACTTGGCATAAAGCTGTCACATGCAATGTATGGCAAGGTGCGACTCAAGATGACGGGGAAGCATTTGGTGATCAGACTTTTCCGAGAAGAGTCCAGAATGCTGCTGACCCAAGACACTGTTTCCAAACTATTCTGTAGAATTGCGTTAGATATCACAACTTTGTAGTGGTCCCTGCAACAGAAGGCACAAGAAAAAAAAAAAAAAAATAGCACTTCTCACTGGAACATTTCCAGACTCTTCTTACATGAGAAACTCCTTTATGTCACCATATCCCAGGGCCTCGATAGGGAGGGATAGCAGTGTGTACGATTTGTTCAGCCATTCATACATCACATATTCTAGATGGGTTGAAATGAAACCACAAAACGAAGTACTATGCTGTTTTTCAGCCAGAAATTTCAGCATCTGAAAAGTGACAAAGTTAGTGAACTGCTCAGGACGACCTTCATGCTTGCTGAGAGCATTTCATAAAGGATGGCGTAGTACCTACCTTTGCAACCTGCTTTGCGGGGAGTGTCTTAGCTCGGACCATGTCGAGGAGAGCAAACACAGATGGCCCACAAAGATTTGGTTTAATGAGCGCAGTGTTAGCCATTGCTAACAGAAATATGAAGTGACTGTTGGTCTTGTTATCTATGGTCAGCATGGAACCCTGTCACAAAAATCAAAAAGAAAGTCTCTCAAGGCTTGCATGACCAGTCTGATTAAAGCATGAGGTTTTTGAGTGTTGACCAATTTTACACCATTATGAAATATGAGACATAAGAATCAAATATTGGAACACAGATGTTGGGCGAACTGCACTGCAATCACGCGGCTACTTCTTCAACCCCATTCTTCCCTGAATATAGGGTTGTTAAAATACACCTCCATTTAGAATAATTCTGAGACCAAAATGTTTTACCAGTTTTTAACCTCTGAACTGAGGGGGGAAAAAAGCGAAAGCCTAGGGCTCGAGTGAGGTTATGCTTTGGTATCAAGCAGCATCACCACCGTTATATTCAAAAAACATCCATCACCAAAACAAGGAATTTTAGCAGTAGACTAGCTGCTTCTGGCTAGTTCAGCAGGTCATTACAAGGTAGCTCCAAACTTACTCCCTATAATTCCATACAAATGACCCTTGACGAAAGGACTTAGATGAAAAGGCTAAGTGGAACGGACAGACAGTCTTTGGAAACAAGGAGATGAGCCCTCCACAATGCGCCGATGGCAACGTACCAGATAAGAAAACAAAGCAACCTGATGGGTTCCCCATGTGTTTCCTGCACACACCACTGACATATTTGAAGAAGTATTTCACGTGCAAAGGTTCCTTTACTTTAGAGATGATCGTATTAACTCAGATTGAGTTAACTCATCTAGCGGGGTGTTGCTAGATGAAATAACTTAATTTGAGCCTTTCTATGGTGTGGTATACCCTTCCCCAAATCTTAGAAAATTAACAGTAGGAATAATTTGCTTTAACAATTCGGCTCCAATGCACTGTAATGGAAGTATGGGATGCAACAAAGAGCAGCAGCCCCAACTTACAGTCTCATTGGTGATGTACTGTTGACACTGGCTTACAATGTCCTCAAACACCTCCATGTCTTTCTCTGTGCTCATAGCAGAGAAGACGCACGAGACTTCTTGAGCCGCAAGGCTTTTCACAGAGGTATATCGGCTTCCCAACAAGCAGATCGCAAACTCTGATACTTTCTGTACTTTGTTGTCCAGATCAATCCGGATCCACTCACAGTGAGGACTCTAGAGATAAAAAAATTGATGACTACTGTACAGAAGCAAAGTGCAAAAATTAAACCAATGATAGGTACATAACAAAAACAAAAGCTCATCTACATTCACTTGCTGGTGGCATGCTCCATAATACGTCTGACGAGAAAGATGAAGCGAGAAAAAGCATTTTACCTTGCAGCAGTCAAAAAGCAGCTTGGCGAGCTGGTAGGTCACATGCTCATTCAGCTTCTGTTGTTTCTCAAGCAATCTAGAGGACAAAATAGCGACAGAACCTTTGCTTGTTTTTGCTTGAGCTCGCCACTGAGAAACTAAACAAAACTTTTTTAAAGTAAATGGAGGACCATTTAGTTTTCTTAGTCCAAAGCACCACAAGAAACTCTACTCACATGTACCCATCCAGGATAAAAATAAACTTTTTCCTTGCATCACAACCTTGGCTTGACTGGCTCAGTCTTGGAAGACACATCTGGGATAATTGTAGAAGCACTGCAGATAATTCGTGATGTTTCTGGTGTGTTTTCATTACCGTCCTGTGTTAGGGAAGTAAAAACTATCAGAAATACTAAAGAAAATAACCGCAAATTAAATATAGCTAGCAGCGCGCTGCAAATATGACACACAAGTAAAGTGCAGAGTATTGCATACCTCAGAGCTTCTATCACATAGTGCAGGCATTCATCGTTTAGCCTGAACTTTCCTTTCAAGATTTCCCTCAGCACAAGAATTCCCTGAAAAATCAAGACACCCAGTCACCAGCTACAGTCAGTTTTTGAAAGCAAAATTACTTAAATTTCTTGACCTATCCAAAGCAAACAGCATTTGATAATACCACTAAGATATGTAACAAAAAGAATTTGCAAAGTACACTTACAAACTGTGCTGGATAAGGATAAAGATCCTTAGAAGAAACAGCAGAGTCGACAAGAAGGAAGAGGTCTTCTTCGAAGGAGTCCATGTGCGCATTACTGACTACACGCAGGAACGACGTTGCCAGCTGAACGATCGACATGTTCATCGAGTCACTCTGAGAAAGATGCTCCGGAGACAGGATGCCTTGCAGCTCTTGTGTGTGAACACAAAAGTATTTCAGTATGGTATTTCAGTAAAGTAAAGTAGCAGTATGGTATTTCAGTATTTCAGTAAAGTATGGCAGCAAGAAATAGAACTCACCTCTGCGAGTAATGCCAGCTCCAGTGCTGCTCGCAAACTGGTCATTAGAATCATCTCTCGCTGAGGTGCCTCCATGGCTTTCCACTCTTTGTGTGCGCTGGGAGAAGGGTGCAAAATCGTCCTGGAACACCTCCTCCACAAATCCAAATGAGTCTTCTGTCTTTGTGCATGACACCGATGTGTTCATGTCTTCCACGTTAATAAAGCTTGAGCTCTCCTGAAGTTATGGGACTCAATTAGAGTCATTTCTGCACAATACGCTTTGGTGCCTAGACTCACCTTTCGTTGCAGCAAGTTTACTAACATTGAAAAAAACTGTGGAGAAAACAGGCTGGCTGCCCATACTGCCAGATCCCTTGTATCAATTGCGTACTGCTTCGTAGTAAGAAACTCTTCAACACAGGAGAGAATTCCCTGAAGTAAAGTCAAAAGGTCGTGCAGGAGCTTTGCCTCAGGGGAGTCACTTTTCTGCGAAGCTTGACTGAAACACTCTGACATTTCTCGCTCAGCTACACAAATGCAATCCTAGGAAGTAAAAAAAAGCACACTGTGTGAGAAATATACTATACAAGCAATGTCCATAAAGCATGTCAGCATACAAACCTTTATCTGGCAAGTCAGTGCACATGCAGATACAAAGCTGTCATCCACTGCTTGCGAACCCCATAAGTTCAGGAGGACAACGATGGCAACGTAACACCTTTCGAGGCATGAGACCGTCTGCACACAAGAAGTACTGCTGCTGTCATGGGCAGCCAAGCATAGTCACAATAAATGTAAAAAGGTAAACTATCGGCTAATTATACCTCATTCTTCTCTTCCAATGAAATGCACGTGCACATCAGTGTGTCCAACAGCACTTTCCAGGAGGGCTCGAGGAATGTGACTTTTGAAGGGGGCTCATGGCCCTGCTTTTCTGAGGTAGCCTCAATATTTTTCAGTGGACAGAGCACCAGTGATCTACAGAGCAAGTTCTTTTCCAACTGACCCGTTAGGTCCGGTTCACCTGCAAGCCCGACAACAAGCAGCCCTCAGAACTGGTTAGTTATCAATTTAGTAAAGACTACAGGCAATACATAAATAACTTCAAAACATCAGGAAATCTCTCAACATTAATGACAAGGTAATTTTTAAAAGTAATGTTTTCCTTGTCCTACAGTCATAGTTACAATGCTGGATGTTTTTAGTTATTATACAGGGCATTTAGCAAGAATGAAAACAGATTTTTAATTAACGGGTCTCTCGACAGCTGCTAGTTAAGAACCAACAAATCTTAGTCGACTAGTCATCAGACAGTAAATAACAGCTGGCAAAGACTGTGGCGCAGAGGTGCTAGAAGGAAAAACGGAACCCTCATAGTTTCTTAATGAAAAATCTGTTTTCATTTTTTTAGAGCACAGTGTGTATTGTTTGTGTGTGTTGTATTCCTCACACAGAGTAACTCGACATTATTGCAATAGGAAACCTGGTAACATTGTGCAGACCTTGTAAAGTTCCATTTTGCCAGCGGGCAAGAGCCGCTGTCTTTCCGAGGCATAGAGAGGCAAGAATTTCTCCAGTGTGCCGCAGCAAAGGCAATGAAGGGCTGAAGCTCGTCCTGTTCTGTGAGGTTTTGTTGGCAGCACTCTGAGTGCCTGCGAATGTGGAAATGCTGGCCTCTTCTGGTGAAGCTGGTAGGAGCCACTCAAGCAGCAATATCCGATACCTGATGCACGTGTACACATATTAAATATTATTACTTGAGAAACCCGAAACAAAATGCTGGACTAATTATATACCATAGGTAAGATTTGCTATTAAGCCTGCAATCACTGAGACTAATGGATAAAAACTGAACGTATATTTGCATTGCTATAGATTCGCCATGTGCAGATGTGAGCAACATCTTACAAATATTCCTACAAATATTCACTTATTTTGCAGATACATTCTTTATAATGTACATATTTAGATAGGCTGTATAATAGTACGACACCACAGCTTTTAGGTATTTCGTACACCTTTGACAAGTACCTCATATGTAATAATATACATGGTACCTACCTGTATTTCTTGGGAATCATAGAGATATCTTTTGATACATTGAGGAACTTCTGAGGACAGTCATGTGGAAAGCAATATGCAGACGACAAAAAAGCTGCTAGGGTCCTCATAGCCGGGAGCTCAGGGCGATGGTTGTACTCTGCACAGAAAGGAATAAGCATTTCCATAAACATCAGGAACAAGGCACACATGCATTTGCCACATAACTGCATTCCCCAAAGAGATATCCTCACCAGGGCAAAACAAAGACATGAAGTCTTCACGTGGCCACGCCAGTTGCCGACGCAACAATTCTTGCAGGAGCGTGTGACCTTCTGCAAGGCACTGGTTCAAGGACACAGTTCTGTAATAAGCCAACAAACTTCGAATGATCACAGGTACACATAAGAAAGATGCTACAGCGCTAACATTGCTAACTGACGACTTTCAGAAGTATAGCAACAGGAAACAGAAAAACATACTTCACTGTCTGTTCCCAAATGTGGAGCCATCGTGTTCGCTGATCCCCTGCAAGGTCCTCTCCTAAGTAGTATTCTGATGCGCTCGCTACAGCATGACAGCACTGCAACATCCATTTCTTCACGCAGACCCTAGTAGGAGAGGAAAGAAAAGAAAAAGCCTGCTGATACAAAATGAGGCAAAGAAAAAGAAAAACAGAAAGTTTCCTTATGAATGTAATGGGATGCAAAGTGCCACATATGATTTAGAGTCGATGCTAGTGCTCTGCGTGGCATGTCAACTTGGGAGTGTATTTAATGAAGGCACAGCTCTTGCATTAAGATATTTAATTTTAATGTGGTGACATATTCAATAGCTGACGTAATGACTGCCATGTGTTATTATATTGTGTTGATGTACCATATAAAACCTACTTTTTGCATGACGAGTAAGACTGCGACAAATAGTCGAGTAGTCTGCTCACAATCTTGAAGCTGGCAGATCTGGGGTATTTCTGCAAGTATGCTGTAAGTATCTGCAACCTGAAACAAAAACGAAATGAGAAGATACCTTAGCCCACTCCAAAAAGTAAATTATAGATGGTAAGAAATACTTGCGTGCAACAAGGGATTAGCTTCTGGTATGCAACACCAGTTAAATGATACTGCCATAGCTACATTACCAAAGGTTTTCACACTCACCACGGTGCAGCAGCATCTGTTGCACCTGAGCTGCAAAGAGCTTCTACGGCACATGTTAAAGTGACCGGGACTTTGGAACGCTGGGACACTGGCTGCAGTGAAAGGGATGGAGATGGAAGAGACACCTCCTTGCCTTCCAACTGATACAGGCTGTCAGCCGCAAGTCCCACCATCCGGTTCTGCACACGTAGCTCCTCTCTATTGTACGAGGCAAACAGGGGGATAAATTAAAAACATCTTCTCCAATTATCATATTTCAAAATTTCCTGTAAACATATACAGTCAACACTTGTTACGACACCCATGACAATTGTGACATAATGATAATTCGTTAATCCAACTATGACCAAACTTCTGGGGACGTATCGGGGAAAACACATGTATTCTGCCCCCGTTATTATGACCACCAAGTGTCAACCTCACCAATTACGAACAGAGCTTTGAGGAGGAACGGGGAAGCACACTGGAGTTCCGCCCCTATTGTAATCACCAACCGTTGTGTTTTACAAAGTACGACCGTGGCCCTAAGTGACGCATACGTGGACGATTCCTGAAGCACAACCTCGTTTTCAGATGAACTGATTGCCAGTCATAGTTCTTGCAGTCAAAGCAGTACATAAAAGGACACAGCTCTGCGCCGTCCCTAATTCTTTTATGAACACACACACCCTCGGCCAGTTCGCTATTGTGGTTACTGTGGTAATCATCAATGAGGATAGTGCATGGACCATGGGTGGAACAAAGTGCAAGCAGACAAAGTTGAGTGTAGCCGATATTGAAAAGGTGCACATTAGCAGCAACCGTTTCGAGACTGTGGAGATGTTGCACGTTGAAGCTGATGCAAAACAGTCACTTTGAAATTATTTCTATCTATAATAATTTGTAAATTCACAACTAAATTGCCTCCTTCTCAAAATATGCAGTATATTCACATGTGTGTGTCTTTTGGGGGGGGGGTTGTTCTCCGGGTGTTTCCCGTTAATATGACAATTTGCTTTATGACCAAAATCGGAGGGAACAGACTTAGTCACAGTGACAAGGGTTGACAGTATATGCCTCAAGGCTGTTCACTTCCGAAACGTCTGGCTCAATTTTTGAATTACTGAATCACTCTGAATATGACCTTGCAGGGGCTGTCAAAGGCGGCAGCTCGTGTAAATTTACCACATCCTGGCACTTCATGCCGTCACTAGTGTCACGGACGACCAACAGCTTTTTTAAATGACTTCTTATGCCCAAATGCTTTGCAACAAACTTGAACTCACTCAGATGCAGTCACGAGTGATGCTCCAGCTGTCTCTTCTAGGTGACTCAAAAAGTGGACATAGAGCTTCTCAAGCACGTGATGCCACTCATTCCAGTCAGCTGCATAGGCTCCTTGTGCTTCAGTTCGAACCCCGGAAGGGTGGTGTAACGTCACTTGTACTTGCAGGAAGTCTAGAAATTGCTCCTGCATAGAAGCCAAATATTTCAGTGCCCATAAAAACATAACAGAGAAGCACAAAACATGAAACCTGATTAGGAAGACTTGTGTAAAGCTCAACCGTATTTTATTTGCAATTTGTATAAACAATAGGTGTAAGAAAGTTGGAAAACTCATGAAAAACACATGTAATAAACAGGTCAGCTTTGACAGTGGCTGCAAACTCCAATAGGATGACTGGCTGTAACAGTCTTCAACATTAGCAACGAATTTGGGGCACACAAGCAACACCCACGACTGGGTCGTGCTGACAATTTTAGAGAAAATATAGGTGTGTAACAGCTGCACAGGAAAATGTGCTATGGAACAGAACAAAAGGCCAGTGAGCACATATGGCAAAACCTAGAATTTTTAAACAAGAGGTTTGAGATTTCCACATACCTTCAGCTGAAGGGTGTTTGATAAAAGAAGGTGGAAAAGTGACCAAGGCAGCGCCTCGCCAAGGCAACAAAGTCGATGGCGATGTGTCGCTCCAAGGCGCCAGCACAACTGAATTAGCAGAGCTATATTGGGGCCAATCAGTGCATTGCCACCTGATGACCTGAAATAAGAAAACAAGAAAATGAATGTGTGCTTGCTCCCAGAATGCATTACTCTTTTGTCAAAAGTAATTCAGCTCCACACAAGCAGGTTAGAAAGAGCTTGTGCTTGTTTTACCGTGTTGTTACTCAAGTCCAAAATAAAAAAAGCATAGAATGCATGCCTAGGAATGACTGAATTGTGCTTTATGCTAGTTTGAAGAAAGCGGCATTCTTACCTGGCATCTTGCAATAAGTTTGCAGCAGTATCGATGACAATGTCATAGTCAATGTCAGCATGAAGGGGGCCAACGCTAACCAAGATTTCCAGACATCGACTGACCGCTATGAAACACCCGTCTCTACTGTCACGTCGTACACAAGAACACAGAGCTTGCACCAAGTCTGCAAGAAACATCACAAATAAAGGTGCTGCTGACGAAGGGCATTAAAAAAGATGCTCACATTAGTTACTTTTACACTGAGCTCACAGAGAAATACAACCTCAAGCCCTGACCACAACAAACATATCAAAACATCCCAAGACACTGATTCCATACGAGCGTGGACTTAGGTTACAGTAGTATCGAAAGATCTTGAAGCTGAAGTTCTTAAAGTGTCAGCCGATAATACAACGTAGGAGGCAATACAAATGAGGTCTGATGACATTTTGAGGGACAGGCTTCTTGTAGTACTCTACTAATTACAGTTTTACGTCCCTGAGTTGCATATAAAGTTGTACAGCTCTATGAAGGTTGAACATGGAGTCTCATCATCCATGTGGTGCAGAGAAGCAATGTATACCAAGAACTTACTGCTGTATGAGGATGCTGGAAGGGCAGCTTGCCAGTAGTGTGTAAGCAATATGTCCAACAGGAGGGACACATACTGGTTTAAGAGGCTCTGGCTATGACCATTCTTTGACAGCACACATGAGATGTGTTCGACGATTTGTTTTGGATTTAGGTAGAAAGCCCCTGCAAGGACGAAAAGTGTGCTTCCTATGTAAGAACATGCAAGCTTTACACCAAAGAAAAATACAATGAACCGGCGGTGCACAAGTTACGGAAAATTGCCCCAGGTTGAAAGCTGTTGATAATTTGCACAGCTCACTTGCAGTTAAGCCATTGAAAGGATTATATCTCCTGTCCTGGGAGCACCAAATTAAGCAGAATACTTCCAAACTTGAAACGGTCAACCCTTCTGATATAAATGATCATAAATGCCAGTTCATCTCTAACAACTTTGTTCATGGACATATTTTCACAAAGGTATCTTTAAATCGCCGAAGAGCATTTGGTTACTTTTGCAAGCCAAAAATATGTTGTGGGAAGTACCTGGGATGCCAAAAAGCCTTAAGTGATATCTATAACAACAAAGCAAGGACAATAACAACATACAGAACCCTACCCAGGATGTGCCGACATGAAACGTCACACGGGAGGAAGGCTGCAATTGATGGAAGTGCTTCGAATTGATGCATGAAGTGTTTACTTACCTCTGCTGGTAGGTCCATACGTAAAACTCACCAAAGGCACTTATGCATGTGAAGACAGAAGAATTACAGAATATTTGACTATAACCTAGGACATACTTACTCTGTGAAGCACAAACTTGCACCAAAGTCTTCAGAAGATTAAAGCAAGGAGCAACATCATGAGGGGTAAGCTCAACACCATGCGCACGTGTCTTGGACAGTATTCGCTCATGCTCATCCGAGATGAAGGCGAGTGCTCCATCGACTACGTAGGTCCAAGATGTTCTGGACTTCGATGTAGACGCACAACTGAGGGCCGACTTCACGTAGTCCCTCTGTAATGCACTTGCCAGTCGGTCACAGGACCTCTGCAAGATACAAGTATAAGGCATCAGACGCGCGGACATTATATGGTTACCAAGGCAAACTTCGGTCGATGTACTCAGTAGAAAAATTAATGAAAAAGACAGGCAACGCAACTGACAACGAGGCGCTGACAGTTGTAATTCGAAACAACATTGTGTTCAGATTTCTCTTCGCAAACATCTTTTTGTGTCTTCGCATCTTTTTGTGTCCACCGAACACTGCGCCTTAAAATGCGGCAGCTTACCTTTCTCTCCGTTGCCTTGGTTGACCGCAGACCCGATAAATAAACTGACAGTTCATTCAGACTATCCATCTTCCGTACGATGAAAAACGTTGGGCTACAACTCCTAGAAACTCTTGACTACATTATCGAACGAGATGCCGAATCCACGACGTCCTATGTCCATAGCCAATATTTCCAGCAGATCACATACTCATGATGTTCATACATCGAAGCCTGCCCCGTGTTTTACTTGTCAGCATGGGTACAGTGTACTAGTACACTGTAGCACCAGAGCTCCTTGAACTACCACTCACTACCACCATCTTCAGGTGCGAAAACCCCAAGAGCTTGGATCCGACAGTCCGTACGTCAGATTATATTGATCAGCTCAAACAGATTAAAATAAGAAACGTTTAAAGACAATGCACGATTGCACTATAAAACCGCACGTCCAGGGCCACTTTCGCGAACTAGTGAACCGAATTTGGCGCAAAATCCTAACCACCTAACCTGACAGAGCGTGAACATCTTTTTTTCTTTTTGTTTTTTTTTTCCTACCAAGCTCCAGCTTGATATCAGCGTTTGTAAAAAGTGTTCATTACAATTCATGTAATTTGCAATTTCAACATTAATTTCTTCTTCGAAAAAAACAAATTTGCTATTTTTGTACGAAAACCTCGTCGGTCTGACTCATCCCTACTTTAATGGCAGCGTCCATAGTAAAGTGGTTCGTGGATGTGATTGTTAACTTAGTCCGAAGAATATTTCCTTTTTTCGAGCTTCAGAAATGTGATCAGGCAATGGATAGTAACAGCATTACGGTCAACATCAAGTTTGTATCGATACCAGGTGGAAGTCTTGTCCTCACACTAAATATCAAACGTGAATGGTCCGTGAAGACAGTGAAAGAGCGTATTGCGTTGCAACTGGGGTTGCCCGCAGACGAAATAAAGGTCATATTTTCAGGGAAAGAACTTCATGACAGTGACTCGTTTATGGTACGACGATCAATACCTTTTTGGATATACTGTGTTAATTCATAGCACCTGCGATATATCTGAGTTCTATGCTGGTGGCCCCTAAAAACGAAGCTAGAAATGAAAGGGATGTAAAAAGCAGATATTGCTGTTTATTTTATCCATCAGGACTGTGATGTTGGTCAGCACACAATACTTCATGCTGTCCGATCGACCACTGCCGCCGCCACCCGAGAGGTGACTGCTGAAATGCGTTGTCCGCTGAGCAAATCGGTTCTGCGATTGCAGCTCACTGATGAGGAAAAGGAAACGCTGGGACACGATATAGGTACTGAAAACTCGAAACTGAGTGTTAACATAATTACCTTCGTGCCGCACTGTTGTGCATCCCTTCTCATCTCAAAGTACGCTGACCAATTAGCTATTCTCACCTTATGCAGATATATCAAAAGTGCACTTCTTTGCCTTTTGTGGCAACCCATGTTCAAGTGTTGTACCTGCTAAGCTACGGGTTCGTTGTTCCACCTGCAAAGAAGGAACTCTAGTCGTCTCCCGGGTAAGTCTGTCCTTATGCCCTCAAAGAGTTAATAAAATGACAGCTTGCAACAAGCATTCTCTAATCATAATAATTGACTCATGACAATTGAAGCCCATTGTGTTCTAGTCAACCTTCTGCCTTTCTCTCTGTGTTACTATTTATTTGTATCTATGCATTGAACAATGTTTTTTCTATTTGTTTGTGCGTGCATGTGTGTGCGTATGTACCTAACACCTGCCAGCCTCACTTATTCATAAATTCAATTGATAAATAATGATAAAGTTTGCTCACCAGTGTTGCAAAAATGTTATTGAACAAAATGAAACCCACCATTTAAGGACCCAAACTGCTGGGAGGATGTGCTTCAGCAAGGCAAGATCAATGGCATCTGTCAACAAGAAACTTGTACTGGCAACACAGCAGAATTCTTCTTTAAGTGTGCCTCTCATCCGTCCACCTCAACTGAGGACTGTAGTCTGACTGTGTTACACCACATCAAAAATAATTTTTTGCATGTCCCTTGTCTTTCCTGCACTGAAGTCAGGTGAGACAAATCTTAAAAAAAAATTCACCTTGCATAAAACGAAAGTCATCCGTCAACCTACTTCTGGCATACCTTTGTATTCTTTTTTCAGTCAGATTGTGTTAGTATTTCCCTGTGAGCAGGCCCACGTGATCTGCCTTGAGTGCTTTCAAGTTTACTGCAGAAGCAGATTAGACGAACGACGATTTATCCAGGATCCAAAACTGGGATACACGTTGCCATGTCCAGGTGTGATTGAGGTCCATATTTGTTGGACAAGCCAAAATTTTATACTTCATTGTCTTTCTTTTTATACAGTGGGTTGTGAAAATTCGGTTATAAGAGAGACTCATCACTTCCACTTGCTTGGCGATGATCAGGTAACTCAAATTTTGTACATACTCAGAAATTTAGGGAAACAAGAAATAAACAAACAAATACAAAAGTTGAATCTGTTGCCACAAACAGATACATGGGTTATGATCACTCCAGTGATTACACATAGCAAAGGTAAAATGAAAAGAATAACCAAAATCGTCGCAAGTGTTGCTCCCGACTAAGTCTGCACCAAAAAGCAGGCATTCACCTGTACCTCCGGAACTGGAGCATACTGAAAACTATTACTGATATTTTTGTCTTGACTCCATTCTCTTGAATTTCTGGCAAACTCCTCACCAAATTATAAGAATGGACAGCTCTGTCTACGTACTTCCACTTCATTCTGGCATTTTACAGTATCAGAGGTACCTGCAATTTGGAGCTGAGGAGTGTCTGCTGCAGTCGGGAGGGGTCCTTTGCCCTCGACCAGGATGTGGAGCGGGCATCTTTCCCGACGAATACTGCAGCAAAGTGACCTGTGGCGACAGAATCGAGGGACAGGGCTGTGGAGTGAGTTCTTTTCCAGGCATCGGCAGTCATCATATTTCGACAGCTGTTTTTCTCCCCTTTCTTTTTCTATACAGTTTGTATTCTGCAAGCATTGCCTACAGGGTTACCACATAGGTCCATGCATAGAAAGTGGGCCTTTCGTCCCTTCAGTTCAGGTCAGTGCTGCCACAGCAAGGCAAGAAAATAACTGTGGCATTTTCCATGTAGAACCCCTAGAAAAATTTGTAAATGAAGGCAGCGACAGGCCTGCTGAAAGCGTGTGACATTTTGCAGCTCACGTCTTTTTCTTTCTTTCTTAGGTAACATTAATATTGTAAAAACTTGCTACAGTTGCATTAGCCTTTCGAATGTCCACTTTTGTTCTATCTTTTTTCATGCAAAGTAGCATATTGCAGCACCTTTGTGGACCCACTAATGTTCGTGCAAAACTGTTCTCAGGGGGAACCCCTCCCCAGTCCACAAAAATGTATGGCGTATCTTAAAGGAAGTATATAGGTTACAATATTTTTCCCTTTCCATGCTTATCGTGAATTTTTCAGGCATTTTCGAAAATAAATTGTAACAAACTATTATTACCATCATATAATTTATAGACCAGGTATGAGGTAGATGAGGCTCAGGCAGAGAGGTCTCGGTGGGAGTCTGCAAGTCGGCATACAATCATGGGAATTTCCAAGCCTTGTCCCAAGTGTCGTACTCCTACTGAAAGAGATGGTAAGGACGACTGCGTTATTAGATGTACAAGATTTCCGCTAGAGCACCCATTATTTTTGTCTTTTACAGGTGGCTGTATGCACATGGTGTGCACAAGGCCCCAATGTGGGTTCCACTGGTGCTGGGTGTGCCAAATCGAGTGGTCCCGTGAATGCCAGGGAGCTCACTGGTTTGGATGATTTCCTGCAAAATGTATAGTGTATATCTATAGAAATTACAATTTGTATATATCATTCTTGCACTTTTTCTTCTATATGCTTCACCAGCACAAACACGCTACTTGTGTAAGGGCCCACGGACATTATTTCAAATGATCACAAGTTTGAGCTTGCCCAATCTCCATGTAGAGTCTCTGTTTAAAAGTTACTATACATGCTGAAAAAGTACATTAGGTCTTGAAACATAGAAGGAGACATACAATTGTTGAAACAGTAGTCTTAGACATCTAGTCATGCTGCTGTGTTAGATTGCACATTTAAAAAATTTTCACTAAAACAGTGCTCGAGTATAGACCACCTTTAAAAGCAACACTCTTCTTCCTTGACATAAACAGGGATGTCCATACATTTTATGACAGCAGTGACTAAGAAGCATGCCGAGATTTATTACCTTAGTAGATGTCAGCAGTAGCAACACAGGTTACAGGTTTCAGATATTCAGGACAAAATATTCATATAGTACTCAGCAACTCAGGAACAGGTACTCAAAGAATTTATTTGTCCACAGAGTCAGCATGGGAAAGACAATGCGGCATTTATTTATCTGTGTGTTTGATACAACACACCAACAGAGCATCCCAGCAGTCTCAGCATGTCCACTGCCACCTGTGCTAATAACTAAAGTAGAGGAGTACGGAGAAACTTCTTACTCGTCGTTACTTGAAAGTATTCAGTACACATAAATTTTTATTATTTGAGCACCCCATTTAGTAGCCTATAGTATGTAGTAAACTTAGCAACAGAACTGATCTGCAGTTCGAATTACAGCAAGGTATTTTTAAAAAGTGCTCAAGTTAAGTTACAGGGTACCAGAGAATATAATCGATCTATGGTAGCACAACTTTGGTTGTAACTGGTCAGAAAAGAGCCAAGGTAAACGGTTTGGATAAGGGCACGACACGAGATGCAGTTTACATCTAATTAAATGGGCTCAATAAGCATGCTATCGAGAACACTACATATATTTGTTGGTTGCTTCACATTCACATTTCACCAATGTATGAAAGCCACTGCAAAGAAATGCACAATGTTGTATATTGAATTTTTTCAGTGGAAGACAGGAATTAACCACTGTTTATTAACAGAAAATATGCATGTTCAGTAACTGCAGAAGCAGTACATGCACAAAAGCCCAGTTGATAGGGTCACAAGCTGTGCCACATGTCAACAATGTGTTCATGCTCTCTGTGCAGCACATCACGAGGTACCTGGAAAGGGTTCCAAATACTTTCAAGATTGTCTATTCTTTTCTGCCATGTTGGGAACTGGGGTTGGGACCGATAACTTATGCTCATACAGCTGGGGTCGTCCTCTGCCAATTTTATCATGGTTACGGTAGCTTCCGGAGAGGGCTCACTGTGGCCTGCCTCCTCAGTGGACTTAGCTGATTTCTTCCTCTTCCATTTTGTAGATGGCTTAACCCATGTGCTGCTGTTCTGAAACAAACATTCCAAACCTCACAATTGAGCAGGTACACTTGAAGAAGGTCGCACATGATTTACAGTGCACTTCATGCTAGCAGGATACCGTACATGCTTCAGCCTGACTAATGTGGGGCTGCCAGAGAGTTCAAGAAAATTCAGCTGCACTCATTGTGTAATGACACTTTGCTGCTCTAAATAGAAACAGTATTTTATTGAGCTCGTGCAGTTCCCATGTTGAGACGACTTTCCTGTACTGAAGGTCACGAAGGTGGTCAAAACGGTTGAGTCTAAGTGCCTCTGTTAAAATTTAGGTGCTTTCATTGCTTTTTACTGCATTAGCAGTTAACGGTTACGCAGTTCAAATTTAAACGAGATACAAGATGCCTTGAAGTGGAGACACCAGCGGGTCAACAAGGCAAGGTCCTTGCGGGAACTTGTGGCAGCAACTGCTGGAAGAGCTACCTGAAGACAGCACCCTTCCAACGTCAACAGCTCAGCCTTCGCATATTCTGCCTGTGGACGTCCGTAGACCTTTTAACCATGTCTTGATAAATAAGCCTGCCCTGCAAACTTACCTCAACTCGAATAACTGCAGCTTGCACTACTTCCTTCTCTGCCTTCAAATCCATCTTCTTCACGGTGTCCATAACTGATTTCATGACATGCCTCAGCACCCAGCTGTCAGTGACAGAGAGCTCAGCAGGAACCTGATCTCTCATCACATCTACCAGGTAGCGGTGCAGCTCTCCAAAGTTTGGTTCCAATTCGTGGGTGGGTTGCAGAAAATCCTGCTCCGCATATGCTTCTGCTACCTGCAGTGCATGTGAAAGCCATCAGTAAGGGTTGCATTTAACCACCTGGTTTTAAGAATGTCAAATGGGTCACTGCCACAGGGATCAAACTGAGTATGATTTGAGGTTTGACTTGACTATGTGGATTTCAACTCAAATTTAAGGTAGTGCCAAAGGTTTCTCTTACAGCTTTCCTGCTGTTTCTGAAGTAGTAATAAGTAAAGCAAGAAAAAAAAAAAAAAAACACTATGTACTTGATATCATTCAGGTACTACATTCGATTCGTTTCAAAACGTGGCTCACAGTAAAGCCTTTGTCAAACTTCATGGTAACATGTCATAAGCACGCTGACATGCGACATGCGTTTTTTTTTTCTGGTTTCCAGGACACAATCGGTTCAGCAAGTTATTTTTACTAGTGACTGCTGACACACATGGCAAAGGGATAATACAAGCACATGCTGCCTTACCTCAGTGAGAATCATTGTTTTGTCAGTGTTCCTCACTTTTGGGATTTTTATCCTGTGCAGGTACTGTTGCCAATTGTGCAAGCATTTGTTAACAGCGTCCATTAATCGTCTGTCCTTGCCACCTCCCATACGCACTCGTGATGCTTCTAGGAATCCTCTATAAGGAATGTGATACACACAAGATAGGTTCCAGACATTGTGACAAGATATATGCACTGTCTCACGGCAACAAATTTGCTGGACAATGTTAACTACGGTACCAGCAGGAAAAAGCATGTTCAACATTTGCCTGCCAGAAACTTACAATCAGACTGATATATGTCTTCTAGGCACTAATGTACACTGTGAGAGAGACCTACCAGGAAGGGCATATTTTTGCAGTGGTTACTACTTTCGTTGCTTGAGTATTCTTGCTTCTGTTACTCTCATGAATTAGCATTCCAATTTCATTCTCAGTCTGCTCTGCATTAATGAAACGACTGGAATGCAAGTCAGAGGCCCATGCAAATTTAGCGAAGCCTCAAGCTGGTCCGTAACTGCACATCAAAACTCCCCATGGTGATCAAAGCGAGAGAGCATAGCTTCTCCACAGTTCCTTGCTTTTTAAAATTTTCTTTTTTGTAAAAATTTGACTTTGGCCTGGTGTGTGTAATTGTCCAAAATTCAGAAGACTTTTCCTGGCTAAAGTGAACACTGTTTGCAGGAACACCTACTTGACTTCCATCACGTCCCTTGAACCAACCACCTCTGCAATCTTTTCTAGGTCACCTGTACCATATTTCCTTAAGGCTTTTAAAAGTCTTTCTTTTTCTCTGGAAAGAAAATAATGTATAATAGGTATAATACATGCTATTCATTCCTTCTATGTTATTGTTAAAGTTGGCAGTCTAAGCACTACATGGTTATTACATGGTTACTACCGTGATTAACTCTACAGCATGCCTGCATAGCTTTGTGGCAAGACCTTCCATTATTTGACTGAAAATGGGAGACGAGACAGTACCTGTTTGTCCAATACGTGCTACCACCACCCATAGCCGTGATAGGCTTCACAACGGCGGCTTTCTTCACACGCATCACCGTCCTGTAGCAGTATACGTAGTAGTGACGAATTGAAGACTCCTACTAGACACAAGAATTCGCCCGTCGCAAACTTCCACCACCTCCACCAACAACGTTGAAGCAACGAAATGAGTTAAATGGCACCGAATGGTTTCGAATTCAGGATGATGATATCGATAGGTCTCAAAGCAGGGCTGCCAGACTTTGGTCTGAAGCTGCCGAAGATCACATGACTCTCATCAGTTTCAGCACCGTGGCTTCAGTGATCAGCTTACAGCCTAACCGTGAACGCATAAATGAATTTGAACAAGCAACAAGACTAGCTCGGGCCAGAGGCATGTACGGAACGAGCCAACTAACCATTACACGTTATGATAGGAGCGAAAAATGGACGAAGAGGCCCAATGCACTCAAACTGCTGCGCGATGGAGGTCATCTATCTAAAGTTTTGTCTGCTTTTTTTTTTCTTTTTCGTTTTTCACAAGTCAACAACCTGCTGACACCGCAGCTGACTTACCCATATTTCATATATTCGGGGCGAATTTCATCCTGAGCCGACCCCTTGATTCACAATCACATCAGATAAAGGAAGCCCAAGCAATAATATTAAAGCGTTTCAATCGCCACCTAGAAAACTGTAAAGGATAGACGACAAGTGCTTTTCGACCTCTGAACCATTTAAAACATTAGTTTCTACCATTTCCACCCTTTTCCGTCGTGCGTATAGTTTGTCCAAGCATATTCCTTCAAGAAGACTGGCTCAATTGAAAAGGAACAGGGCACACCCTAAACCCAAACCTAGCTACTTAATCATGAAATTATTGTTGATAATAGGTTCTCAGATATGCATTGTTTAACAATTCGAAAATACAAGGCATTTGTCACTGATCCCCTTCTTTTAGTATTTCTCCCTTCGCGCCCGGGAGGCATAGAATGCATGCCATTCTCTACTGCCACTGGTGCAGATATTTATAGGCGCGAGCTCAACCATACAAGAGTAGGGGTCCTTATATGCTGTAGACGTTAAAAGGCACTACGTTGTGCAGTCTTCTTTACTCTGACTTTAATGTATTCGCAGAATCCCTGCCTCCCCGAGAACATCGCCGTGAATCCACCGAAGCGACGGTTGGAGAGTTCGATCCGTTGCTTACAGAAATGTGTAAATATATACAACAGTCTAATTCGCGGCAGTTCGGTCAAAATTAAATATCGCAGATGGAAGATGAGCTGAAACGTGCCTCACTTTTGCTAATAACGTATTTATATACGTCTTCCCAGTTTGCTGTTGAGGAGCCCTGATAATGAAAGCGACTGAACTGCCCCTCATTCAGCTGCGTAGGGGCAAATCAGGTATGCAGCAGCTGTCGCCGACCCCCTGCTAGCATGGGACCCCGGCAAGGGGATGGGCAACACATAACATGACCATGTGTCGGGTCATTGATTCTGGGCGAATGCTCCCGTAGAGGCCAGGCGGTCGCTCGCGTTCCAGGGTAACCCTCGACCTCAAACTGTCCGGCCGTGACCTCCAGGGACCCGCGCTATGGGTCGCTTGCGACTATTACTGGATATAGGAGGAGTACTAAAATGACTCTGCATCACGGTTGTGGTCTTCATTCGAGGAAATACCTCTTGCACTCCCTAGAGCCACACTGTCCAGCGTTCACATCCACGTTCCATTGTTCACGCCACTGTCCACAGTGTATATGAAAGGCGGGGAGCGAGGAGTGCCACGAAAGAGCTTGATACTTTATTCATATGCTGCTCAGTCATTCCACGATTTTATAATGGTCACCTTGAACAGCATTTCCAGGGTCAAGTTATTGCGCTGCTTTAGACACACTTGTTCGCAATTGCCAGTCCGTGGTCGATAGGCCCAGTAATGCCACGGTTGAAGACTAGAGAACTAAGAGGGGTATTATTATGTTGCACACCGTTCCCTCTATATAAGATGACATCGATACAGCTCCGTAACTTCCGATTCCGCCGGTACGTGACCGCCAGACCCTGAACTGATGATTGCAGACAAGTGCGTCCAAAGCAGTACCAGTCACTGATTATTGATTCATTAATCATTGCTGGTGAAGCTGTATCTTTATTTAAATGCGCGGTACGACCCTTACCAAATCGAAGAAGTGACACATATATTATTCCAGTTTCTTTTTTCTCTTTCATTCATCACTCCATTTTTCTTATTAAATGTTGGTTAGTAAATGTACCTAGGGGAGCAATAGGAGAGGGAAGTCGTCAGGACTAACACCCCCTTTTTTATGCTTCCTCCTCAAACAAGCAAACAAACAAATCCAATTGGCATTTCGAATAGAGTGCTGCTGCTTCTGTTAAACAGAAAGAAAAGAAAACATGCTTTAAAAAACAGAAAAGAGTAGAGAAGTAGGAAACGTTAGCTGGTTCACTCTTGCTAGAACACTATCTCGGCGTATTGAAAGCTGAGCAAAGTGGGTGGATAGAAGCTAGCTTCAACCACTGTGACAATTCTGTAAATTGCCTACTCAGTGTTTTCGACGAAACGAACGAAAGTGTGTCATGTAACTTGGACACGGGGAGCACACACAAACGGATGTAGTGCAACATGGACGTGACGACGACGTACGTGAGCCACGGGAGTCATCGGAATTTCATTATCTGCGTCAATTATAGCAATCTGGAAGTGTCACTCGGCCATGGATGAACATTTAGGTTACAGCCTTCGGGAAGCGCACTCACTCTGCCGCTCAGTTTCCGATCATTTAGTTCTTGGCTGTTGTGTTCTTTTGGGTAACATTGGAGGTCAGGTCGTGACTCGTAGCTTCAAACGGTGGGGACGACGACCTCAGGTTAAGCGATTGGCCGACGGAGATGAAGTATATTCGTATACTGTGCCAGAAAGGACAGAAAATCAGGGACTGTGACATTGGCTTCGCGACTGTACTGTGGCTTGGTGATGGTCTAAGAGTTCTTGAAGCGCTTAGTGACAGCGTATACAGTGCATAGGGAGAAATTTTTTAAAAAAGAAGGAAAAGCAATAAGGATATAGAGCAGTTGTCCTTGTAGTGTCAAACTCTGCCCATTTCTTAGACTTATTATTCAACGTTACATGTTTCCTGCAGGGCACTGACAAATGTGAAAAGCAATCCCTGTATGCTTTTGCGCACGGTAACCTCATTCGAGCGAAATGACTGTGGTTCCAAAGGCGCACCTGCACTGAACGAGAATTCCCTAGCCGCACACGCGGACTCTACAGCCCGAGTAGCTAATCGCTCTTATCGGTGGATAGCTCTCAGATTGCCTATTTTATGGCTACCATTCCCACCGTATCATCGGACGCTATCGGTAGCTCTGCCCACGCGATACTCTGGCGTTCTTGCCTGCATAAATAAATCCCACTTTCCGTAAGTATGCAAAAGTGCTGCGTACTCAGGTAACGTCCACAACAGGTACGCCCGGCGCCCCTGTACGAAACCGAGACACGTCTTTGCATTCGAATAAAATCAGTGGTGCGTCAAAAACGAAGACACTTTTGGAAACGAATCCCCGTACGTAGCGTATGCCTTGCACATCAGAGCCTGTCTGGCAAATACGCCCGCAAGACCACGATACAATCTGCATAAATATTACGGCTCGCGAGCACGCGCCATATCCTTCCCGAGGGTGACGTGATAATGAAAACGAAATGCATCCGCTCCACTATCCAAATATCACCTTTGTATTGCACACAACGCGTCTTCATTCTATAGGCGTGTAGAATACCGCCTGCTGTATGACAAAACCGATGCCTGATGGCTGCCTCGAAACAAAAAACGTCGTCGTAATGAATGGCGGTTGCCATTTTCTATCGTTTTTCTTCTTTCTTTGCTAGGCCTAGTTTTCTTTGCTGCGTCCGTGACACAGAGTCCGAGGGGTACGTGCCACACTTTCACCCTCTCTCAGATACAAAATGGTATGAAAAAGGCGCGCATCAGGAGCTTCCAGGCGTGACGGTGATCCTGCTGCGGGCTGGCAGTCTGAACTGTGGCCATAATTTTCCAAAGAGGTTCAGGAGTGCACGTGTCGTCAGGCCTGTTCCAGAGGAGGCATGTCTTAACTGGCGGTTAGTTTGAAAGTCATCTTATGGTTTCTGCTAGGTTGTGGCTGGTTAAGTGTACTGCCACCCATCTTCTGGTAGGTCGTTCTTCGAAAAGATCAAAGAGGTTCATATCAGAGGGTGTGAAGAAGTAGTGAAGAGTACACTTCACATGAGGGCTTGAGGAAAGTACTGCAGAGCTGAACGGACTGCACGGTGTGGCTGGTGGTAGAGATGGTGAACGCAGGAGAGGTGACGCTGGCGGCTTTTGTCCTCTTAGGTGAGTGTCAAACTCTTGTTCATGTATCATACAAGAGCGGTGCTTATTCGTCGTCTTACGTGTTGACCTTCGTGACAACGCATTGGAATAGTGTGTCTTTCAGAAGTGTATATGGAGCTTCGACTCTTATGCTGAAAGTCGTAGCTTCGACTCTTATGCTGAAAGTCGTAGCTTATGTTGAGGACCGTTCTGCAGAACCGTGAAACTCGCGAAATTATACACCCTAGCCCGAGAAATTATACCCTAAACCCGAGAAATTATACATGTTAGCAATAAGTAGTAAGCACAGGGACTCTCGGTTTTCCATTAATGTTGAGCCAGACTCGTCATTCCGTTCGACTTTTATTAGAGGTCCTCTAGTGAACGCTATAGCCCAGGGGGATTTTGCCTAATTGTTCACTGTTCAGCACGTCTGAACAAGTTTGAGCTGTCATCTTCTTATCTCTGTGAGGCTTCTTCACGGAAGAATATACTATTAAGTTTATCCCAGGCCGGGACAATGTGGGCCTCAGAGTGATCCTGAACCACGTTCATAATGTACTTCAACCATAAGCAGGAATGTGCATGTGTACTCTACACACGATCTCTGTTTTGGATGGAAGGATGGTACACTGACACAGAACTCACACAGAGACGTTAAGCCCCGTGTATCGTCCTTTTTCGTTGCCCAAGCTCATGCTTGTTACTCTGTGGATTTCTACCACCAGCTTGCCTGCGTATATGCTATTTTATCAACCCTGCATCCTTAAATGATTAACAATGTTCTTCTTTTCTTTCTTTCTTTTTGTATTGCGCGTCGGTGCAGCCCTCTCGTTGGTCTCTGGGGTGGACGGTAACAAAAAGGGTGTGACTCTCCTGGATTGTATCAGGCAAGAAATTCCTGCAACGGTAGGCACTTTCAATGCTTCAAAGCCTCAATGTAGCCTCAATACAAACTCATCCCGCTTCGTGCATCCTCCCACGCATTTTGGAGTAACACGTCTCACTGTCAACTGGGACCTAAATCTCCATGTTTTCCTTTCTATAATCGTCATCATCACTCCAGGCAAGCCTAACCATAAGCCTTTTTTCTTAAGACAGTACGCCGTTCACCGAAGTGTACGAGTCATCCCCTCATCCCCCAAGTTAATGTGACAGTGTAAAATCCTGTAAGATTGTGACTGTATCTCATTACGGCCGAAGCTCATGACGGGCAGTGTTTCCTTACGGTGCGCTTCAGAAAGACATTGGCATACATACAACTAGAACACAATGGTTGCTTGCAAATCTAATCTAATCTAATGGTGCCCTGTCTGCCTATATGGCATCACGCCGCACGTGATGAAATGTAGGACTGCGGAGAATCTCGACCACCTGGGAATCTTTTCACGTGCGCAGGAAATCTCTGACCCACTGCATAAGAAACAATATTTACCTCCCCAACGTTGCTACCATCCTCAGCCGGGATCAGTGGTTGCTTGCTCATGTGATCGATGCTTGTTTCGGTCGCAGGAGTCACTCTTGACCGTCATGAGATTTGGGCGTAATGGAACACTTAGGAATAAAAGGATTATCGGCCATGATGAGATCCTTGGCCGTAATGAGACGCTATATTCCAAGATCTTCCGTCGCAAGGCAGCTTAACAATGGCAATCATATGGGCAATCGGACGTAATCCCAACAGGATAGACGCCTGATAGATGGAATGACAGCATTAACAAGAAACGTTTTTCAGGTCTCGCCTAAATTCCAGGAGTGTGTGGACAACGTCACTGTGGGCAGCTTCTACAAATTCTTAACAGTGAGTTTATTAATGACTGTAATCGAGTCTCGGGTATCGTGTACGTCTGCACTCTGCGCCCTTACACTGCTACTGTCATGGAGCAAGGAAGTAGAGGAGGCGCGTTATTCCCCATACAGGGAAGCCAAGCTTGGACAACTTTGAAACGTTGCAATAGATGATTATTGCAACTTATGTCCACCTTCTGTATAAGTGCACATTAAATATCTTCTTCCATCTTGTTTTCTTTTTCTACAGGGTGTGCAGTGCATTCTGAGGCTGGCGAATGCAGTAAGTACCTGATGTTGCATATTAATTATTACCTCTACCACCTATGACGGATACCCTTCGCGTAAAATCTCGATTTTCTAGATCAAGCCGGATCGCTTTGTCGATACGTCACTGCTGTTCTCAGCAGTGGGCGACTTCAAGGGTACCCGGTTCGAACTTGCAGTCGACAAATGTGCGAAACCTCCCATGGTCGTAAGTATAATGTACTGGGCATTTATAGGTTGTTCTCAGAATCCAACTCGCTACTTCATCACGTCTTTTTATATAGCGTAGAGAACCGTTAGGGAAAGGTGTGGAAAGAGGAGGGATGATAGAGGGGAGAGAATGATTCTTGTGGTATGTACAGGAGAGGGAAAGGATGATAAAACCCTCTTGGTTCCCGTAAGGTCAGTCCCTGAGGACTCAGTCACTGCAGGAAGCGTTCGAGTATTCCTCAGTTACCTTCACTCAAACGCTGTCTGCACTGTAGTTTCGCTGTATAGTTCGTATATACCAATGTTGTTTTCAACAAAGACATCCCCTCTGCTGAATGGCTGCTGCTTGTCAGCTTCGCCTAATCGTTTGTGAGGGCAAAACATGTTTAGATGAAGGATGAGACCAACTGTCACAAATATTCGAATATAACGACGAAAATATGGATGGGCGAAGCCGCGTCTCTTGTTATCGAGAGTAATGCAGTTTGCGCAGTGGGTAGTCTATTGTCGGGCTTTAAGCTCGTGACGTATCACTTGTCAGTTTGTGCACGCGCACACTATATATAGCGCCTTTTTTCTTCGCAGGCCATGAAGTTCACTACATGTCTCTTCGCCCGTTTTCAAGAAGTAAGTCGAGACATAGATGATACCCTGATACAAATTACGATATTTTTTGCTTTCGCGCGCAGATATGTAAAACTCGAGTAAGGATGCCTGGTTGACCCTTGGCGGAAAGATTAACCTATCGTGGGGAGACACCGCCGACAAGATGCACGCTCAAAGTTTTACCACTGGCATTAGCACTGTCAATTGTATTACATGTTTATCATACGTGAAAGTCTTTGTGAATTCTAAAATGGAAGCCTCAAGCGCACAATTAGGCTGTAGTATTTGTTACTCGACAGTATTACTAATGAAGGCATTCCTAGACATTCAGGTGAACATATTATTGGTCAATGGTTCTTAGGACGAATGTAAAACTAGTGTGTAAATCTAGCTGGAATATTTCATTAAGGCAGTACATATACATGTCTTAACAGAGACACAAGGTGCTCAAAATTCTTATTGGATACAAAGTTAATAAATATCTGAGCATGCCTCAAAACACATCGTATGCGCAACAAGCATAGATGGCCTGTTGAATGTTCTCGGGACTTCTATAAGGGACTGTCTGTGATTGCCGGAAGTGAAATTAATGTAATGAAACTTTTTTGTTTTGTTTTTGCAAAACTGAGATTGCAGAGCCATTCCCCCTGCTTAGTGAAATACTCACGATCTGTCCAGGCCAATACAGTAAAGTTACGTGAGTGAGTGAAGAAGAGAGAAGATATAAGCATACACTGGTCTCGCATATTAGATATACGTACTGAATCAGCAACAGCAACGGCCAAATAAGTATATACACATAGATGTAGGAGCATATGAAGATGTATCGTAACATGTGCAGAGTGTGGTTTGTACTGCGGTGTAGCTATACGTAGAGCGGCATATGGTTGTTTGTGTAGTTGATGGGAATCTAATAATTTGGAGATTGTGGCCTTCATAAAGAAGTCCGGTTACTCCAGGTGACATAAGCAATAAAAAGGGACCATATAAGGGAGGTTAATAGGCCTCAAAGAAGAACACTGACTTTTAGAGTTGCGATTACGAAACCGTTAGCGCAGTCTTTTGAACATCTCGTGAACGCGAGAAAGTGTTATGTAGGAGGCCGGGGACTTTCGCAGAGTCCACTTGTTTCCTGAACATGAGACTTGAAATGTAAATTCTGACGTTTAGCGTGTATCCTATCTATATGCGTAAATAACATTTCCCACGGACCAGCTGCACGATTAATGCTTTTAGTTTACGCAAACTAATGTGCAGTACACACTCTCGTAAATACATCGTATAGGTGTTGATCACGTTCGCTATAGTTGTACAGTGACCTCAGTGTTAGATTTCACCGCTTCCTAAATGTTCATGTTGTCGAGTTTGTAAATGTGTAAATAAACTGTCGTGTCATGTTTCATACGATGAGGGGTTGGAATGCTCAAGAAATGATGTTCAGGCAAGTTTCAACGAAAGACTCGAGGCCTGCGGAGTCGTCGCATGTTTTCTCGTTGTATGTAAGGATTGTGTGTTAATAAAATGTGAAAAAATATGTCAGTCGTTGACACTTACGCAGCTTGCATATGAAGTGCTAAAACATGGCGGAACCACCCAACTGCTGCTCGGTTGCCATAGCTTGCACACCTTGCGAACTGATGGTTGCCTGATCACGGTCGACGACTGTAGCAATTGGTGGCGGGGTACGGATTGCTTAGACATGCCATCTTCCGTGAGGGGTTTATGGTGGATCCCTAGGGCTATAACTCGGTTATCCTACTGGCGGCAATGGAAATCAGTCAGATGATACAATCGCCGATGAGAAAATCAGGTCAAGCTGGCGAAACTGCCCTCAGCGTGCAACATCCGTATATGCTCCAGTTCTTCGATCCTTTTCCTTCGAGTGGTCGCTCCCAGTGTAAATATTTTCTTCGGACCACGTGACTTTTTCGGCAATTGTAACCAAGTGGACAGGCTTTCATTCGGGAGCGCCAATCAGACTGTAACGAGGACATTTACAGAAAACTTGTAATGAAATATATAATTAAGTAATTTTAGTTAATTAGCCAGGAAGAGACTGCCCTGCACAGAACGTCAGCGCGAAGCAGAAGTATATAGCGAAATTGAAGACGTCAAATCTTGAGCTCTCATCGCCATTTTATGACAAAATATGTCAGAAGTTTGAAACATCCTTTTATCCCATATCCGTGTCCTCATCAAGACCGTGAAAGAAAAGTTGTCTTTTATTCGTGAGGCACAACACTGTACACAATGCGTTACTTGATCAACCATCGAGAACAATACTACCAAGGGTAAAAATTTAATTGCTCTTTCAGTCGACAATCACTGGCGAGTGGCTTCGGCTGGAACTGGACACGTCTGAAACGATAAATTCAGAATTGCATTATGTAGTTACCATGTAAATTACGATTTTCTAAGAATGACTTTCACGTACCCTTTCGAGGTGGGTGATGACGCACTGCAGAGCACGGTTGACCTGTAAAAGTCAGACAGTTTTAGAAGTCATCCACTTTACTGGCACCTCAAGATTCTGTCACGAGGCACGCGAAAAATACATGAGGGCTTCAAGAACTACCAAAATCGGGAATGTATCTGCTTGCTCACAAACAGTAAACGTCGCGAAAAAAAAGTATAAACGCATTCTCATGACATGTAAACCTTTCTGCCAGTTCTTAGGTCTTAGGTCGGGGTTTTAAATCCATCCAGTGCACTACCGTTAAGTTTTTGCGCAGTGAAAACTTTTGCGAATTTGAACATGCCTTGTCGTGTGTGTCAGAATGCATTGACAACCTAAAGTGTATTAGCACGTAAATACTCACGACTGATAGGGGTCTCCGAATTCGTATTATGCATGCAAGAGTGTACCGATAAAATAAATATTACCTGTGCGTTCCTGTCCTCTTGCGGGCAAGTGTTAAACGCCTCCCGGAGCTCTGGCTTCTGCACTGAGGCTGCTGCCTGTCGCATCGCTTGGAGGTTCACTCGAGTACCTTGCACCTGAGAAAAGGGCACAAAATATATTGTAAGGCAAATTGTGCATGTTTACCCTTACACGTTAACTCCCATCGTCAATGAACGTGCCCTCTCCCGTCCACTCAATTCACCCGTGAAGCGAAGTGCGACTGTTCCTGCTGATCAATGTCGACGAATGTGCTATGATTATTAAAAGCTTAACTTCAGGAGTAATGGCATTCTAACGTTGAACTATCATTACATTTAATGTTGTTGCACGTGAATGTCGTCAATGTTTTACTGTATCGCTGCTGTCATGCGCGATTTGAGCCATTAAATACACGTACCAGATTGTAATGTCCCAGCACGCACTGCAGACCCTGTGGAGAACATTAGGTCATTAGTAGAGCTTTGAGAAACATGTACCAAAAATACATAATATATTAATGCAAAAGTACAGAAAAACTTTCTATAGGGCAGCCAGAGTGGGCACTGAACTTGATATATTTCTGCAGGACTCGAAGTTGTTTCATGCTCTCCAATAATTTCGTTACAAGTTGTGCACAGAGCATTCTTACTGTCAGAAAAACGTCTGACGAAGGCACAGACGATTTGTTACGTATAATCATTAAAAAATCTGATAAGATATGCACTGTTTACGCGGGCTCGTGCAAACTGTGCGAAATGGTGCGCAAAGGCTGCTATTCATGCGACATATAACTTTTCTACACTCAACCTCACATGGTTTAAAAACGCGCATTCCTCCTCCCCCACTCCATTAATGAAACCACACACACATAACACAATAATGTTGGAAAGGCAGCTGAGAAAACTGAACTCACCTCTCGGAAGTTATGGTGTTGTGTACCCCGAGCTCTGTCGTGACAGGTGTTGTAGGATGCCTTAGTCTGCAGCGGTGAACATAACATATAGGTGTTTAACGAAGGCGACGAATGGTTAGCATTCCTTGCAGGAAATCAGTAGGATGCTTGTTCGAACCCCAGCGTCAGAACAATGTGACTTTTTCGTGAATTTCTTAGGACAATATAAAGGCAACATAGTCATATGAAATCAAAAATTTTCTAGTTTTTGTCCTATTTCTGTAGCTATATTGAACCCAACGTACCTCATCAGGAAGCTTGTCTACCATACAACTCCTCCAGTCATTGTACACTCCTCCTGTATGAAGGCCACAACTCACATTATAGCCACGTACGGATACCTTCGGAACACTGCTCATGATGTCAATACATCCTACAAACTGGTGCTGATTTATAGGTTAGCCACCAAGATAAACAAATGAGCTTCACAAACAGGCTGCATCTAAAGATCAATAAAACGAAAGAGATTCTAAAAGTAATCTAAATGTGAACAGATAAGGAGGACATTGTTAATCACAAGCCCTTGTCCTACAGGATAAATGTCAATTGCATCCAGGCTACAGTGAACACAGCCCTTGTCTGGAGTATGTAAAGCGTTGATTACTTACGGGTGTTTGCAGCCCTTCTGGCAGTTGCAACCGAAAGAAACAAAACCAGAACGATGACAACTATTCCCTTCATGATCAGTGTAATAGACTGTACAGTCTTCAAGGTGGATACAGCTGCTGTGCTTACAGCTTGGTAGACCTGCCTGATTCGTCCAGCAACGCTTAGCCAGTCAACTAGTGCTGCGAGTCCTAGTTCGCGAGATGCGTGGAACCCTTTCGAGAGAATATTATGGAAATTGAAGGGAAAGGGGCGGGACTGCGATCAGTTCCAAACGGATAAAAGAAGAAAAAACTGATTACACGGGCATGAACAGGTTCCACCAAACAGGTTTCTGTCACGTGGATGGCCCTGATTTAAAAACTCTCTCTTTCATTTTGATGTTGAGCGGTTGTTTGCGTCATCCTGCATTAATAAACGACACACAAAATGAGAAGCATAGAAGTGCAGAAAAAGATAAATGATACTGTTGGAGAAAGGTCGAAAAACAGGTGTTTATCTCTTTTTCCCTCGATGACAGCTTCTTTGCAGCTTCAGCATAAGCAGCTAGAGCCTGAATGTTGTCAACAGCACAAAAAAGTCGCGTGAAAAATAACCTTGAGACGAAAATTATGTCATATGGTTAACTTCGCAAGACCATCGGTGCGCTCATCGGTCACGGTCACGTAACTTACACGTGCCAATTCCGCCCTTTTCGCGATTGTTGTCCAGTGTCCACGTGTTCGACATTGTAACCGATGAATAGGCAACCTTCAACCGGGCTAGCTCATGCTTTTTTTTTTTTTAGCTGTAGACTGTCGCGAAACCATATAGCCTGCGTCATTTCCGGTTGCTCACGGTATTCAGAACATCAAAGGATGTTCAGGCTTAATGGTTCCTGTCTTTATAGAGTTTCTCACGCCTGCACTGTCACACAGCTGGAATAGTTTTAAAGCGCTCACTCATGACGTGGAATTCTGCCATGCGAAGAGTATCTTTGTTCGAACCGTCATTATTCCATCCATGGAAGTTGCCCGAATGGGTTTTTAGGGTTGCATCGACAATGCCTGTACCCACGGCCCCTAAGTGTGAAGGGTTTGTGGTGGATGCACTTCGTGGATTTGCGTTTTCGCGTTATGTCTTTGACGAAGTCTGAAAGACGACCCATTACATTGGGCTTTGTTCTCATCAATAAGGCGCACACATAGTGAATGTAAGCGCGCTGACGCTCATGTAACATCCGGAAACACGTAGCCCACCGACCACAGTTTTCTTCTGGCTCCTGTCTGGCGAGAAAAAAAAAAAAATTAAAACAGAGGGTCGCCCACCATCATACTTTAGGTCGACTACTCCAGGCACTATTTCAAAGAACCGAATATCTTTGTGTCACTTAATTTCGCTCCAGAATGATCCTGACAAATATGACCAGAAAATGGAACAGGGCTCGTTAATTGTTTGTGGCCAGTCATCGAGCACTCTTCGGTTGTTGAAGGGGCTGCTGCCAAGCATGTTAATAGGACGGTGCAAAGGATTTTACGATCTGCTGTGTAGCGCTGCACTTTAGTATTAGTTCTGTATCCTCTAGTGCTTCAGGAGTAGCAGCCTGGTGAGCAAGCCACCACTATGCGGCACACGATCGCGTCCCTAAAAGCTTCCTGATAAAACGTAACGTCGTTTACTTTTTGTACCCAAACAACAGAAATTACAAAACAAGCCGCTTACATGACCATAATTTACGTTTTACATCAGGCTGCACTTTCAAGATAGCTCTTTCCTCTCATTATTTACATATGCTTTTATATCGTACAATCCTTTCCGGGAAGACAGGACAGAATTTCGGCGAAGCGGTGCGCTTCGATGATTCATGTGTTGACCTCTAATTACTACGGGTATAGAAAGAACGCAGTGGTACAAGATCACTGCACAAGATTCGTATTAATAAGCTGAACGGGATCAAGCAGGTTCATCGCACTATACGCAGTGATGGATGATGAAAGGGGATATACCCCTATTAGATTAACTGGGAGCGGAAATGCATGTATAATGTCCTATGGGTTTAGGCCATTTCTTCTATTCCATTTCCTTTTTAGCACCATACAGACGATGGTAGAGAAAAAGTGCCACAGGCATCTGCCACTGGCAAAGAGGTCTTCACGAGAATAGTTGTCGTTTTCGTCACGTGACGAAAAACACGAAAAAAGAGCCGTTCTTTCTTTTTGCCCAGCGATGTGAATGCGGCGCAGATGTTGTTGCTCAGAAATAACGTCTTCGTAATCTATTATCCATCTGCGTGATCGCATCCAGATTTATGAACGTAGCAGTCCTTGTTGCTTGCTGGCAGCAAGCCCCGGTAACGAGGACATGAACATGGTTCTTGACATACGTCTATATTCGTCGATCCTGACACGTGAGTTCCTTCTCTGATCCGAACCAACTTTTGCTTTTGATTGTTTACTTTGTGAAGCTGGCGGAAGGAAGTTGTACAGTTACGCAAAATGCGAAAAGCTTTTGTCCTCTGCGGATTTCTTGCAGTATGCTTTCAAGCGTCGCTCGTCGAGGTCAGTGTAAGTGTCTGGTCACTTCCTGCATACTTCAAATAAAACCTTCGAGGAGCCTACTCCGCTACTGCCCATTATTGTCGTTGTCGTAAATAATACTAAACTCGATTGTTGCGTTTTTGCATGTGGGCAAAGAAGACGTCGAGGCTTCCGATCCGTAAGTTTAAGCATGCACTACCGTTTTAAAGTCTTTTCTACTATTTTCGTGTGGTGCGTTGAGTGAATATATCTTGTTACTTTAAAGCCGAAGATATACTCAGCAAGGTAGGCAACTGTATCCTAATAGCACTTATGTGCATGCTCTCATAGCATACCTATATTAACAGGTACAGCAAAGCATTTACCGTAAGTGCACAGCTTTTCGTTACACTGCTATATATCTGATTTATACCCCCGTCAGTTAGACCTTACTTACAACTCTTCCTAAAGTACTTGTGAGTTGCCCAGAATACGCGAAAGTTGATACAGCTTGTAAGAGTGTCACAGTGTGCTCAATGGATGGATAAGTGTAAATATATTAACCACAGTACGAAGGGAAACTGATGATACCTCCCCCCACCCTCTTTATTTTACCTCCTGTTTGCTTAGGCTACTATAGATTTACGGACCAGTATGAGGTAAGCAATGGTGGTTATTCATGGAGAATCCCTGTGTAGTGCTGCTTCTGCCTTCTCTTTTCTGGCCAGTAGCCAGGATGGCGATTGGCCACGGCTTGACATGGGTATGGGGGAATTAGTAACGGGCTGTTACTATTGTGAAGGGGTACAAGGCACTTTCGATATCTTCTTATTCTGCCTCCACCTGTCGATAGGCTGTTTGCTCACAGGTCTCCCTTCTATACTTCGCGCACTAATCTTTCTCTTTTTCTCTGGATTTGCGGCTATAAGCAGTGCAGACCGTTAGACTAAATTTACGTTTACTGGATTTACTTTTCAGTTTCCTCTTGTATGTGTATTTTTTATAGTGATCCAACAAACTTGTGGCATCATTTTAAGGACAGAATATAGGCTTGGTGCCGTTGCGGACCACCCTGCGTTGCGAAAGTGTTGAAGAAATGTAACTGAGCTATATAAACCATTGCCGTCCAAGCAGTTGCTTGGTTGAACGTCCGAGCGAGGCGTAAATGCTAGAGACGTGACTTTCCAGACCCCGATATGCCATATGCACGCACCCGGTGGGCATTTTAGGTATGCCTTTGGATAAATGAATTAATCTCTAATGGTGGTAAGCTCCTCTTACTCACAGGCTTCTCTTCGGAAGAACGTTTTCTGGGAATTAATAACAGGTAAATACCACCTCACTCTTTTCAACATAACGAGTTGATACA
>JARGYV010100863.1:0-13102 GCA_029532675.1 Ornithodoros moubata | reverse complement strand
ACCGTTTCCAGCAAATAGGGTCAGTAAAAGGTATCATTCGGAATAGCGATTGGTCATCGCCGTGTTATGCGGTGGAGTTCTGTTTTTAGAGTGTATTAAAATGAAAATAAAAAGTGTTTTGTTTTCGTGATGCTACCCTGCTGGAATATTTGGAGCACGACGAACGTAAACGTTGTTCTTGACTGCCAGGGCAGAGCAATCGCAGGTTTTCAAAGCATCGTCATTTCGGCGTCGTAACTGGTGCCGACGCCGCCGTGTGACAAAGCAAGAAGAAAGGAGGAGCCTCGGAGCGATATGTCGTGTTCTTTCTACCCCGCTCTTTTCGTTGCACCTTATTTCTTTACTGTTCAAAAGGAAGCGAACCTAGAGATTTTATTTACTTATTCTATTTATTTGCGCTTTTATCCCACGCGATATCTCGTCGTTTCAGTTTCTGTTGTGTGTCGAGCATTCGCTTTATCTGCCCCTGTCGATCCTCTTTTCTTCTCCTTTACTTTTTATTAAGAGGCTGAAAAACGATAGCGAATAGCGCCATTAGATTCTTTTTGGCAAGTGTTGACGATAGGGCGTCACTTCCCAGGACGGAAGGAAACGAACGGTCTGTGCAACTGGAGTGAGCAGGTTTTTGTCGCTTTCAGCATCTTGTCGTGAGGAATAATATGAATAAATTAAGAGAAAAAATGTCCAGTAATGCCTGGTACACTCTAAAAACAGAACTTCACCGCAGAACACGGCGATAACCAATCGCTATCCCGAATGATACCTTTTACTGACCCTATTTTCCGGAAACGGTGGGCGTACGCCTTTTTTGTGACACGGGTGTTCTGCGGTGAAGTTCTGTTTTTAGAGTGTATTACGCTCATTTTTATTTTTCTTTACCATGAAGGATTTGAACAAAAACAAACCCGAAGAAAAAAAATAATGAAGAGCGGAGAAAGGACGGCACACAACCTTGCCTTTTTTCGCGGCGCCTAACCTCATGCACTTTTCACCACGTATTGCGTCCACCATCGGCTGCTCTATTCTAAACTTCAGGACTTCCCTATTTCCCTCATCTATGGCCTCATCTGCTTCGCGACGAACGAGTCGAGATCCCTACTTTGATCACTTTCGTTGATACTTGCCCTGCAACTTCTCCTGGCATTAATCTCGAAAGAAAACTTCCTCGACACTCAGTGTCAGAACACGGTGCCTTCTTCTTCTTTCTACCCCCCGCGTAAAAAGTGAGTGTTATTTCAGCCACTGTCAGTGAAATTGACCGTAATGCGATCGATTTAATTAATTCCCTTTATACTCCAAGATTTTCTTCTTTTTCTCGTTGAGAAAAGAGGCGTTGATCGCTTCCTGAGCGAATTAGCTTGCCACTAATCGAAAAGTGAACATCCATTACCGAGGCGATTTTAATTAAAGTCCCGTCAAACAACAACAGTCGGCCTTTCTACCTATCTTTTCTTTCGTGTCAGTCTCTTTATATGTCTATAACTACAGGCACAGAAAACAGCCTTTATTTCGTAGCAGGCGGACGTTGGGAGTCTTCTTGGAAAACCAGTAGGTCTGCGAGAAAAATAAATGCCTTAAAACAGGATTTAAGGATGAGCTTCATGCATAATGATTTACAGTACTCACGTTAAAGACAGAACTTCACCGCATAACACGACCGGAACAAATTACTATCCAAAAGAACGTCGTTGACCACGCTTCAACGACAGACGCCCACGTCATTTCGAACAAATGAGTAACTAAACGATACACATTATTTGCATTCCATTTCATTTCTAGGTGCAGAGAGCATTGGTGCATACTCCGGAGGTATCTCAGTGAATGGTATAAGGTTTTTCGGCTATACCCTGTACTTCTAAGTCCCACCCGTCAGCCATTTAAAAAGGCAGAGCTCTACGGAAGGTCCTGTTACCATTTCCTGTCTACACGGCGTATGAATAATGGTTCGAAAATACCGATTGTCTACCAACAGCTGCTTCTGGCGTCTCATGGCCGGCGACAACCCGCCTTTGATCGATGTTTCATGTCATTAATTTGGGTCCGATACCTCGATTGCCACAGATGGCTAAAAAAAAACGATTTTTGCTCTACTTTGTCCTACCCATGTCCAACCCAGGACACTGAGACGGGTAGGCAACCTATAATTGGTCCCGCGCCTCCAAATCTATTCCAAGGTCGACCAAAGTAGCTTATTTGCTCTCATTCAACAGGGAACAAATCAAAAGGAAAGAATAATGATGATCTTGAGCAAGTTATCATGTTTGTCCTCTCATTCTAAATATTCTATGAGAGGAAAGAAATAATTTATATCGTATTGTTAAAGTCGTAATTGGGAGCAACACTTTGGCAAGCAAGTTAGCAAAGGGTACCACGATCGTTCGAAAAGCACCGATACTTAACCTCGAAGAAGTAACGCATACCTATATCCATTAAGTTTACTACACGGCATCTTCTGTCCGAGAGCAGTGTCGGCCACCAAGCCCCAGATAACCGCCACAGAGAAAGAGAGAAGGAATTGTTCTTAAGGAAGCAAGGATTAATGATGGCTGCCATTGTAGCTGATTGGGCAATGGCCTTGTTGTGAGCCCATGTCGTGGATTAAGCGCGGAAATCCCTTTTGCGTACGGCTCGTTAACCCTTCCGTCCCCCTTTTAGTCGGTCGCCGTTTCGCTCGAGTCGCCCACTGTCTCTGCTACGTTTTCCGGCTGCATGCGAAAAACACAACTTCACCGCATAACACCGAGAGAACCAGGTTGACGCCCCTCACTTACTTCATTTGTAAAAAAACGTGCGTGCACACTTTTTGTAATTGCATAATGCCACAAAAATGCGTACGCCTGCCGTTTTCTAGTAGCATTATAGAACGATGCTACAGAAGACCTGCGTTCATTGGACACAGCCCTGTCATGGGGTAGAGCTAAGGTGCGCTGGTGGGCAAAAGTCAGGTCCTATATGGTGGATTCAATGGTGATAAGACGGGATAGGAGAACAGCGTTCCTTCCGAGCACGCTTTATGCTCACCAGTGACATCATACAGGGTGGTCCACCAGCCATGATAGGAATTCATTGTAAATGATGTAGGCAACGGAGAGATATGCGGTCAAGGGATTTCTTTCTACCTGATACATTTGCCACATACTCGGGCCCTTTTTATTTCATTTCAATTGAAATAAATTTAATTTCTGGAGTTGAGCTCCGACATTTCTCAAGTCAGCCTAACGTTTTCTTTACGGAAATGGGTTCAACATAGTGGTTTCACTCAGCATGGCACATAATCTGACCTGTAAAGCAAAGACGATTGCTAAAAAAATTCCCCGAAAATTCGCGGAAATTAGTCCTTATCTTCACCTGTTTTTCGTCAGCTCCAGTTTGAGCGCAAAGTGTGACGAAAGGCTCTACCCGCAACAGCTTCAGGGTCACGCTCCTTTTTTTTTTTTTTTTTTTCCTTTCTTTGCTGCGTTTCTTCTGCGCGTTGGGCTTCTAACCTCTGGCCCTCGTATGGGCTGCGAATGGAGCCTTCTTTCTTCGCACTCTGGAGCTCAAACGAGAGCCGACAAAAAAGAGGTGTACACGTCTCCGCGAATTTTCGGCGAATTTATTTCAGCAATCTTTACGTTACAGGTAAGATTATGTGCCGCATTGAGTAAAATTACCACGAGGAACCCATTTCCGGAAAGAAAACGTTAGACTGACTTGGGAAATTTCAGAGTTCAATTCAAGAAATTAAATTTCCTTCAATTGAAATGAAATAAATACGGTACCATTATGTGACAAATGTTCGCAGCAGAAAAAAAGAAAAAAACCTTTATCGCATGTCTCTCCGTTGCCTACGTTATATCCAGTGGTTTCCTATCATGGTTATTGGACCACCCCGAAAATGTGCAAACAGAAGGTGGTCTATTAGGAAGGAATGATTGTCCATTAAAGCGCACTGGTCTACCAGTTTGTTAGCTTGGTGAACGAACGTCCGTAGTAGTAGATAAAAAAAATTAATAAAGCGGGGAACACGGCCAGTGTGACGAGGATGGCTGCTGTCTCAGATTATTGTCTTTTACCTGAAAGAGCGTCCAAGTATGCAACGACTACCAAGATTCTTTTCTTTTTCTTGTCGGCCTCGCAACGGCCCGTCTACATGCCTCATTCGCTGCAACGACTGAGGCTGTTCTAGCTCCAGAGAGAAGCTCCATCTGAACCGCACGAGGTCTCAGCACCTGAGGGAGCGTCAACTGCGAACTTCGGCGTGCGCTCTCTAACGCGACGGCGCTTAACGTCACATAGCGGTGGTCGCCGTGGCGTCCAATAACTCAGCGCTCTTCCTGCGATGGGCGGAGCGCTTTCAACGCACATCCAACTCCAGCGACTCCTGGAGGAAACTTTTTTCGGACGGGAGAAAGAGAAGGAGTGTTCTTGACGGAGCGTTCGCCGAGCACCGAAAATACGTCCTGCACGTGCTTCCTTATGTGGTCCGCTCACAAGGACGCGTTTTGTTCGCCACTGACACGTTGTTGTCTTCCACTCTGCAAAATGGCTTTGTGAAAGGCTCATTTCTTCCCACGTGCATCATGCCTCAAGTGGACAACTTGTAGAGGCCACTTTGTGTGTGCGCGTGCCTGTACAGCTGGATAGGACGGAGAGGTAAGTTTAGTTACCATTTGGAACAGGATCATAGAACATGCCGGGTGTGCTAGGTTCTTTTGTCAAAGTGCACGAAAACTCGGGCTCGGAATTCTAGAGCAAGAATCGCTTCGGAGTCCACTCCAGAAGGCGACCTCTATTTTGCTCAAGAGGACCATCGTACAAAGAAGATCATGAAGGAACATATCGCAGACCTGTTCAAAGTAAATAAGTGCGGATAGCTTCCCTTAATGATCTGTTGGAAGCGCAACTACGCCCCCAAGTAAAGTGCCATCATACCGGGCTCCTCCAGTTTGCCACAAAATTTTTGCGCACATAATATTATGTCAGTCATTCTGCTAATTCGCGCAAAGCGGCGAGCGAATTGTTCTTTTGGTATTTAGCGAAAATAACTGAAAAGTAAAAAATTCAGCTCTGCAATACTCTAAGAACTCAACGTGATGCTTTAGTTTAGAGTGCACTTTCGTGAAATCTCGATGAAATGATATACGATCACCAACCTCCCTATCATCTGCTTTCAATACTTGTATTAAAATCTGACAACTGGAGTTACCTGTCGAGTCCTTTTGGTCCCACAGACAGTTTCCTGTAAGTTACAAAGACGAAAAACGCTGGTCACAATCCACAAAAGACATATTACCTCCCAAAGCTTTCTGTTTTTAGTACAAGCTGAGCTTATCCTCAAGGCAAAGCGTTGAACAGCACGTGCAGGAAATATGTTCTCTGACTGACAGCGGCTTTTCCAGGCCCTTGCCATCAGCCTTTTATATTAGGCTTCATCCTCCCTCTTTCGGAGGAGTGCTACTAACCAAAACAGCCAGGGCAGTTGTGCGGTACATTTCTGCTGTCTGCTACCTTTCTAGGTATCATACCGCTAGTACATGATATCATACTAGGTATCATACGTTAGTACCGAGATGTTCCCACGCACCACTTCTTGGGAACCTCTGCAGCCTGCACAAACCTGTACCCGTATCTGCTCATCACACTCGAAAGACAGAACCGTAGAGCGGAGCGAAAACCATTATTGTGACACTGGTTGGTTGATGTTAAAAAAAAAAAAAAAAAGAACGAAGAGAGTGGCATCTTTCTCTGGGAAACCGGTACTGTGGCACTAATGCGACAGAATGATACCATTTTTCACCAGTGAGGTCAGTGGCAGGCTGACTGCTCACAATATAACGTCGCAGCACCAGGTCAGTGGACGATATCCATGTAAATTGAGATTGCTATTGGTATTGTGGTATTGGTAGTAAAGGGGAAAAAATGAAGCTTGGTCCTCGCGTTGTTCCGGTGTAACTCTGTCTTATGCAGGTATAATGCAGGTATAATTATCTGAATGCTAAGACATACAGTGGCAGATCGATAACCTACTTTAAAAAGAGGTGAGGACCGCTCTTTATACAGAATGATATTATTCACCCACCTAACACGCCAATTTCTGTCTTTCTTTTTTTTTTGGCATTTGGTATTTGGTAAATGGCATCGTTTGCGGCAAATCACGGGTGTGTGAGCGTTATCATTTGTACTGGTTCTCAATCTAATTCTTACCGTGTTATGCGGTGGATTTGTGTTTCGACCGCAAAATTTAAACGAGCCCATATCGAAACTGTGACGAGTTTTTCTATGTATTGTCCAGCGAAATCACAAAAGTAGCTACTGCATGTCCTATACGTGGACAATATTTTGTCGTGTGTGTATCCACATAGCGCTGTTCTTTTCCTCCGATACGCGTCAGACATTTTTCAGAGAGTAAACCTATCAATTAAAATGTAGCCATCAGATGTAGCGCAATGCGCCCGTGGACACACGTGGACGCGTACGCGTACGCTTTAGCACGAAGCTCACATTAAAAATTCATTCTTCGGAAAACGGCATGCTGAAACTAAATTGTCGTTATTATCGTTGGAGCGAATGGCAGTTATTCTTGCATATTTAATACCGATGGTATTAAAACAATGAAGACGAAGGTTGACGTTGGCGTAGTTTTGGTCACTGCGCCCGTTATGTAAAAATCTCGACATTAGTGAAGTGTCTTTTCTTCTTAATACTGAGTTAGCACCGCAAGGCAACTGTGGTCATGAGCAGCGTACGGATGGGGGCAGGACAGCAGGAAGGAGGAGGAGACAGGGGGTTAGTGTGCATCCTGGGCCGACTTCAAGGGGAGCTGTGCTGCCATACGTGTGGAAGGCCTGAGGGGAACTCAACGAAAAACTCAGACAACACAGCCGGTGGTGGGATTTGAACCCACCACCTTGTATCTATGCTTGGAATAAGTCGCGCCTTAACCCACTCAGCCATGCCGCTGGAAAAGTACTTGTGGACACATCTTGAATGACGTTTCTGTTGATGACACATTACTTTATTTCCTGTAAAACTGATACGTAATTGTCCATTTAGGCAGCAGTTAACACTCTGAACACAAACGTCGGTGGAAACAAACATAATGCGGTGACAACCAACCGTGATTCGGTATGATGTGGTTATCTTAGCCTGTGTCGTTGAAAATTGAAAGTGAGTCTCATCTTGTTCATCGATAATTTTTATCATGTCTTTTCCGAGCGTCAGTGTGAGATGTATAGGATAACTATACATGCTGAATGGCCGCATAACGCTAACTACGTCCTACGTAGCGTTCTTCGCTTTCGGGTTTTATGAATTTTAAATTCGGGGGTAAATACTGGGTGGAATTTTTTTCACAAGAATTCGGGGAGAAATCGGGTGCTTGACTGGCTTCAAGCATACAATCGGGGAGCTTTCTTGTGAAGCACTTTCCTGCTAGAAACACACAATGATGGACTAATCTGTTCATCATTGCATATTCTACACACAACAATCTTTGCTGTGTTGTAGATCCACACAGATACTTATTAACGTACTTAATTGATGGCACGCGGAGTAATTCATCGTTCATTCGAGACCTCTTCCAATGGCGAACAATCTGGCAGGGTACACGAATTTGCTCAGGGCCTCCGGGTAAGAATCGGGTTTAACCTGATTCTTGGAAACCGCGTTCGGTGTGCAAATACTAGGCATGTTCGGGTTCTACCCCGAAAATGAAGAACCCTAGCTATACGGTGAAGTTCGTTTTGAAGAGTGTAACGATGAGGCATGGTGGTGGTTGTGACGTATAGACAGCCTCGCTAAGGGCGGACAACGTCATGATTAATACAGGAGAGGACAGAATTTGTATTCTGGGTCAACTTCGAACTGAACATTTGCCTTTAATCGTAAGGGAAAAACCCAGAAGTAAAGGTTACAGCCCTCTGGGGTAGGATTCGACCCCATGACCTCTCTGTCTTGGCACGAGAAGCGGTCATGCAGCCAGTGAACGTTGCGGTATACAAATGAGTTTCACCGCATATCATGAGTAACACACATAAGTCGGCGTGTTAAAGCTGGCGTGTCATGTCACTGCAGCTGTTCTTCCCGCCGTCCGAATGCGCATAACACAAACTCATTTTTTGCAGAACACTCGTCTTTCATGAATCTCCGCAGCAGTAGAGAAGCCTATATTAGAGCATCAAAGGAAATGTTATTGCTACTTAGCGTAACCGTTTACTGAAAAATAACCGCCGTGTACGTATTATGATTGCGCAAGCCTCGTTACATTGCTCGTTATCTTACTCTTCGTAACCAATCTTCAGACCTGCCGCCGTGTAATCGAGTGTACAGATATAGTTGCGGCCCCTCAACTCCATCCGTCGTCTTCCCCCTTCAGTATTTAATGAGTGCGTCGTTAAAGGGGCAGCCTCTGTCCGTTGGGTTTGGCCTACGACTTCTAACGAAGCTAATTTGCACTGTTCGGTGAGCGGACACAAGAAGCGACGGCAGCTAACCTCGTACTTTTCTATCTGTTCATCTTTCATATTGTGAAGTGCGATGTCTCGTATGAGTCAGCTGTCACGTCTTGATTTCGTTTCATTTCGCGGAATTATTGCGTCATGGATTTCAATTGAAAGACACGACCGACCTCGTCATAGTATGCATGCGTACGGCTTCATCATTCACCGAAAGCCTGTTGAGACCTGAAGAAGTTCAATGTAGATCAGTGTATATCAGTGTACTCGTGATGTACAATGAGATACATCACGTATCTCATTGTACATCACGAGTATGTGGGCGACGTCTCGAAATGAGGTGCACTCTAAAAAGAGAACTTCACCGCACAACACGTTGGATCACGACACAGAATGATATCGTTCACTGGCCTGAACGGTGGAAATTGGTAGAATGAGGAAACAGAATTTATATCACTGCAAATGGTGATTGGTTCTTAGTGTGTTATGTGGTGAAGCTCTCATTTTAGAGCATGAGGTGAAAGGGGCACGTCTGTGGATTAAGATGATGAATAGCTCTCAAAATCAACTACGGCCGCGACACTTTCGTTTTTTTTTCACTATAGCTTAGTACTATATAAGCATATTTTGATACATGATCATGCCCGTATATAGTATGCTGAATGATCTCATGCCAAATCGCTGTTGGTTCTTACCGTGTGATGCGGTGAACTTCTGTTTTTCGAATGTTTCTTACGTCCTTTCGTTCTGCTCTTTAGCAACCATAGCATAGTCATATTTACTATCGCCTACTTTAATCTGACAGTAAATCTCGCTCACAAAGATTACGGCTTCCTATTTTGATTCTCACCTAATAAATGGCCACCCGTAGAGTGGCCAAGTGTATACATGCTGCCGCGCGCACTGTTTACGTGTCAGGCCCATCGGCCAGCAAAGGGCACGAAGAGCGTCTGGTATACAGATATTTGTATAAACACAAACTTTTGATGATTTCTGAACGGGCTAACATAAAGCAGTTCGTGCGGATAGTGAGCGTTTTCCGCGTTATAAGTAGAAGAAGAAGCCATCTGGCGGGTCTCCAGAGTTCTTCCAAGTGAAGCTGGCTATTCTTAGGAGAGCGCCGTTACGACTCCCGAAATACAAGCACCAGATAGATGGGTCAGACGATTGGCTATCCCGTGCTCTTCAAGGCAAATACTGACAATGTCTCAAGGCAAGTACGTTCAAGGGAGAATGGAACAGAAAGCCAATTTGATAGGTGAACTCAAGTACAAGATATGAAGCCATCCAGTGAGATTATGTTCACGCTTCGTTCCTATACAGTTCATGCTGTGCAATCAGTACATATTGCCCATACACTTTCACAATTCCCGCCACTATATACTCCGAGGTTGTCTTGAAGGTACAAAAACTTTACCGCAGGAACTTATTACATGCTTTACATTGTTAGCAACGTGAACGCTATGAGAGGTTATACTGCTTCCGAATCATCGTTTCATCACTTCAGCATCATCGGTATAAACGTACCTTCGTGGCGCGGCTAATCTCATCAGTCACTTCGGAAGCAGCCGTGAACGAATTACCGTCACTGAGAAAGTCGTAACGCCCTGAAAGAGAAAACAGTCTGAATGCCTTTTACGCAATAACCTCTCGCCGTCACATAGCTCAAATGTAACGCAGCAATCTTGTTCACTGAGCCCTTTATGACTATCTATCTCTGCAATGTACCACTATTAGATCTTACCCGTCCTAAGTGCTAACAAAGTAGAGGTGTGAGATAACGGAGATTCTTTTTCTGTCGTCTGCTGAGCCAGAAGTTTTCTTTTGATGTCACTACCGCGAACCCATACAACGGGGAAGTTTAACCAACTGTCTCTCGTAAAATACGTCCATTACTCGTGTAACTGCGACGAGTTGTAAAGAAGACGGTTATGACCATGCAGCTACCACGCTCCACGCACTAGCTGTATGGGCGAGAATCAAAACTGGCTGCAGTTTCATAAGACCCAGGCTTATGTACACCAAAATGCTGATGATGATGATGATCGCACACTCTAAAAACAGAACTTCACCGCATAACACGGCGATGACCAATCGCCGTGTTATGCGGTGAAGTTCTGTTTTTAGAGTGCAGAAAGGCAAATACGCAGATTTCGGTCTCAGTTACTACTACAACACTAGCGAACGTTCATTTAATCAATGAAGAAATCGCTTGGAATGGGGATTTATTGTTGCCGTCTTATACAGTGAAGAGGTGTCTTTTACCTGGCATCATCTTCCGCTTTTTCACAAGAAGCAACAACACAAAAATAAGTCAAGAAATAAAAGCAGAGATAAAAAGTACATAAAATTCCTTTCTGTAAGGAACTGGCCCAGGAGAAGAGTGCAACGTTAATTAAGAAAGGGTGCCCCGTCATATTCCCTGCTTTGTCCCCCCTTTATGAGATAAGGCACCGACTCGGGCTAAATGCTAGACACTCCGGAAGCTCCGTCGGACGCGTTGCATCAAAAGTTACCAAGCGAAGCAGTTTACGCTTGTCTCCACACATAACGTGTCAGCGTCTACTGGTTACTTTAAAGTTTTTACTCTACGCTGTGTATTGATAGTCAACGACCAAGGGGTTCTTTCGCAGTGGTGAAACATACTGAGGAACACAAAAGGGATACAGGAGGCAGAAAACACGGCAGACGAGGACGGCGTTCAACTACCAACTGAATTTTATTACAAACGAACCACCTCTAACAAGCCTGGAGCTTCCTTTTCCCTTTGACACAAAGGCGACCTCTGCAGCGGAAAGCACAAGAGAACGTTGGTTGACATTATTCTTGGACAGCCTTATCAAGGTTGCTTCCATGATCTCACGGGCGCGAAAGGAAGGATGACTCCACAAAACCTAGTGTCACTGAAAGCGGGTTGGCATGCTGTTACAACGGTGTTCGTTCATAAAATATGCTGGGACTGAGTGCTGATATGAACCTAATAGACGCTTTACACTTCACGGCACTCATATGAGGAAGTGGTGGCGGTGGTGGTGCCGGGCGAAGATGGCCCTTAGCCAATGAGGCGATTGACCAGGATGGTATTTGGCAGGTCAGTTCATCCATTCAGGCCGGTCAGCTGGAAAGTCGAAGGAATGGGGAGTCTCGTACTGTAGTCACGTGGCCAAATCCTTGGGAGGATATCGCCATCTTATCAGCCTCCTTCGGCTGCTTATCGGCAGCACAGAGGCACGGCAGATGCTTGGTCCACACTTATCTCGTCCGCTAAACAAGCTTCGTCGAAAGAATTTTTGTCCGTCATACTTTTCGTCGACGTCAAGCAGGCTTTCGACAACGTGCAGCACGAAGCCTTGAGCAAGAGTCGCCTTGGAGGTTGCAGCCTGGATTTTCTTTTACAGCGCTCCATCACGGTAGCGATTGAAGACGCTCACAGCTCGTCTCAGCTGCTCTTCCGAGGCGTCCCCCATGGTGGAGTTCTGTCACCCGTGCTCTTTAATCTGGCGCTCTCAGATATGCTCAACGTGCCTCGTGTCCAGCGAAATCCAGATTTCCAAATCTATGCGGACGACATTCGTGTAAGTTTCGTAGAAAGCCAAAAGAGGGCTTTGCAGACCTGAGCTCAGGCAACTCTCAATCACCTTCAAATAGCTGTGGCCTCCAACTTTCCCCGGCCAAGATCAACGTGCTGAGGTGTGCTGCGGCGGGCCAGTACATAGGCAGTACCTTCCCTTCTCTAACTGTTGGTGGTACCCCAGTTCCCATAGCCATAGAAGTAAGTTATCTTAGTATCACCTTCGACTCTAAACTAAGATGGACTCACCAGGTGAAGGAGTTAGTGGAAGCTGCCACGCTCGCCCGGACATTCCGAAACGCCTGTGTGGTAAGTCACGGGGCAACCATCCTAGGAGTCTCATGACAGTCTACAGAAACCTAATACCAAGCCGGCTAAGGTACGCCTTCCTTTACATCAACCCTTCACCAACAAGCATTCTACAGCTTGAAAGGCTCCACAGGCGGGGATTACGATCCCTGTCTCTCTGGTATCAAGGAGACGCTGGAGGAGACTGGCGAACCTTCTCTAAGGCATCATGCAGAAGAATGCATTCTTCACATTCTGGACCCGATTCACCACCAAGATTCTACCTCCACCTTCGCAACTCAACTATGAAAAAATCGTTCAACCCGAATCGGGCAATTATGCCGAACGATCAAGGGTATCACGCCAGAGGGCCCATTCCGGGCTAACGACAGCGCGCGACCGATAAGGTCGGTAGTGGGGAATCGTTCTCCAGAGATCAAGGCCATCGGAGCGACAGCTGCCACTTTTCATATTCCGTGCATGTATGCCGTGCACGAACAGTGCATTCTGGAACGACAGCACGTGACATGTGACGTCGCCAACCGATAGCGGTGAGAGTTTCGCATTTCCTATGCTTCAAACGTGTCGCCCATGACCGATGCTGTCGCTAGCAGGAGTGACAGCTTCAACCCAGTCGTTTATCCTATCGACTGTCGTTAACCCAAGAGTGTTTCATAGGCCTGTTTATAAATTATTTACAGTGCCTAGACTGTGAACGAACGAACGAAGATAAATCATGAAGATGTTATGGGGAATTTTCCGCGTTGGACGCGGGCGCTACCCCATTGCAGGTGGGTTGGCGATGAGA
>JARGYV010100850.1:0-11111 GCA_029532675.1 Ornithodoros moubata | reverse complement strand
TTGCGAACGATTTTTCTCCTCCGAGCAACACGGCGAGAGAGAGAGGAGTAAACGAGAAGGAAAAAAGAAGACAGAATAGTGCTGAAGTAGTAAACCCCATTGCGCCATCTGGTTTAGAGAACAGGAGACGCTCCTGCTAATATCGGCAATATTCGCTTGGGTGAGCCACGTGAGGCAGATGTCGTCCCATTTTGACGTTGCATGTGAATAATGAAGCAGTCGTGTTACTTTCAGTCTCATTCCGAGAGGCTATTTGGAATGGCGTTCTTCTGCGGCGGTACGGAACCCCTTTCTTTAGTTTATTGTTTTGACTTCACGGTCATTTACTGTAAAGCTGGCTTTCTTATATTACCGGCGCGCTCTGCGGTAAAGTACACTTTACAAAAGACGTTTCCCCCTCTTTTTTAATGCTTTTGTTTCGTCATAATCTGTGGCACATAAGAGGACGACGGGATATTTTCTTTGTGCATAAGCACTATGTTTTTAAGCCGGTGATAAAGCAATCACATGGTTACACAGCAGACTTTTTTTTCTCTATTTCTCTCTTTGCGATTGTTAAGATTCATGGTTGCACGCTGTATGTACTTTAGTAAGCGAGAGGAAAGGAAGAGACAGTTTGGAGCAAACGTCGCTCACTGAACTGGTGACCCATGATCTGGTTATTGCAATTGTATGTTTGCAGTAAATAGTAACTGACAGTGTTCAGTACCGACTACGTTCATCATTGTTTCCCTGTGTCATACCCAACACAGGTCTTCTAAAGAAGTTGAGTGCACAAATTGCAGTGAAGCTCGTTCATTCGTTCTTAATTTCTGCTCTTTCACTATCCCGTCTCACTCTGCTTTCTTTGCAGAAATTATGGCATGCCCTGAAATTCGGCCTCGAGGACGCCCTTCAAGACAAGTTCAACCGCGACGTGGCCCAGGCGTGGTTCATCGTTTTCCGCTTCCTCTCCCGAAAGATCATCGAAGGCATGTTGGAACACAGAGCCAAAATGGCCGAAGAGAAAGCGAAACAGGAAGTGACGGAGGACAACAAACCGCCACCGGAAAAGAACAAACACTAGCCGGCAGGGGACGCCGCGTGATGCGTGGCGCCCTTACACTGCATCAAATCGCACTACGTCACCACCGTGTGACCGCTTAGCACCGTGTGCAACACGTACAAGCAGACAAAGCTACTACAGGAAGGGGAGACGAAAAAGAAAAGAAACTAACGGCTGGTTCTTGTGTCGGGACAGGTGTGTGTGTGCGTTCAGGGGTGGGGAGCTAAGCTGTGATTGGTTGGTTGCTCGTGACGTTGCCCGTGCGGCGTGTTCGACCACTCTCGATAATACCAGTTTGTATGACTATATTGTTGGCATATTTACATAAAGCAATATACACGGATCAGTTTCCGGACTCTTTCATCATGTGATCTTGATAACATGGAAGAAAGATAAGATGAGAGAGCGATAAGAGCATAATGAAGGCAGCACGGTATGCATCACGTGCTGTGCTCTCTTGCTAATGGACTCAAGGGCTGCGTTACGTAGGAGCCCCTCTTTTAGCGTACCTAGTTATGAGGTATGAAGCATCCAGAGCGGCTGCTAAACTGCCAAGAGCGCACGCAGGAGCATTGCACCACCCGTCCGCAGAGGCCACCTGTCATCTGCTTATGCCGTGTACAAACAATACGGACAGAATCGATTTCGAACACACTTCCTTGTTTGAAACGTAAACGATATAGATGCCACAGGGGCAGGATACAAGCCTATAGCACGAAAGAAATGCAATGAAAACCATTTCAAGTAATGCACGCGACTGAATGTTACGATCTCTGTACAATAATCTCTACTGGTGTGAAATTTCTTAGGCGCCATGACGACGGCATCGGTAATGAATAACAAGTCCCATAACTGTGGAACACTCGATAAACTAGCCCGTAATTCCCGCACAGGAGAACAGATTCCAAGTTGTTCTTCACCTTCTGCCACTGTGGGACTAGCGCGTCATATTGTTTGACAACAAATACGCCACTGCAAATGTATCGAGCCCCTTAGTGCGTGTCGTCTGCTCTCGTGCACCCATTTCGGAATGGGGGTACGAGGCGCTCTTGGGTGTATGAAATACCAGAGTGCGCCTACGATAAACAACGCTTTCATTCTCGGCCCGCCGACCAGACACAACCAACGACCCCTGCTGGCTTCATGGGTAACTAGCGACTTCGACACAGTGAACGGACAGCCTCCATGTGTTTAGTCTATAGGACAGGTCTCACACTCGAAGTTACTCTTAAACTTTACCGAAATCACATTCACGGATCCCGCAAATGTGAAGCGGTGAAAATTCCGTGCAGCTCCGCTTTGCTGAGCTCCATCCGGCACTCGCAAGGTCTTCTGCCACGTGTGTTTGCAGTGATAATGTACGCGACAGTGATAAGTTTGTGTAAATACGTCGCCATCACTATGGCCACGTGTTAGCGGACGCGTGCCGAGACATGCTGCCACAATACTTGTCCTTAAACATATGCGCTTTGTAGAGCTCTGTCTGGTCCACATGCTCTGTACTAGTAAGACTAAGGCTCTTTTTTTTTTTTTAACACTTGAGAGAAGGTTGACGCGCGTTCTCACTAAAAGTCGTCTGCTTTTCCCTAGGCGAAAGTCCGCCTCACCTCTCACGTATCTTTACTGAGTGCAGCTCCACTCATCTTTTGAAGGATGAGCTCGCGAAATGCTGTGCAGCTGTAATCAATTTAGTTCCTGGTTTCAATATTCATGGAGTTTTCCTCGGAAAAGTAGCACTACTGCACTTTGAGAAACGAGCAATCGATTCGTGTGCCTCAGATGGAAGTTGTCTCTATGTGGCAATCCCTTTACATTCCGGAACACGAATGGGGACGGGGCGAGGCCGCTGGTAAGTATTTTTTGTTTGTTTGTTTGTTTAAGCAAAAATTCGGTAATTGAAGCGGCGCACATTAGCAGGGGCTGCCCATGATTAACAGGCAACGGAGGCACAGGTAAGCATATTTGGGAAAAAGTAAAACAAGATAATCATTTTGATTGCACAAGCAATCAAGCGTCCACCAGTGGGCGTGTACGCGGTGTTTAATAAAAGTCGAGTTGCTCCTCTAGTCTAGGCAGCCCACTTTAGATCAACAACGTTGTCTTGCAAAGGTTTGCAACATGTCTTACTGGAAGAAGCGACAACCTTGCCACGATTGCACGTGTGCCATTAGAAACAATCCAGGTGAGGGTGAGAGGGTGCGAGTTTCTAACTAGCGTCACCTGAAAAGCAAGCGAGCAGGGGCTGTTACTGTGGTGCCATTTGGTAACACCTCATTTCGTAGGTTCGAACAGTACATTTTTCATCGAGTGATTTTAACTGACATGGTATATAGGCTATGGAGCGCTGAGAGGCTCTGGGTTCAAGTTGTTCAGTGTCTACGGTTGCGTAGTTGTGGCTGTCGTGATTAAGCAAAACCAACAGCACATCCGGAACAGAACCTCAATCCGAAATGACTCATCGCGAAGCCTATTTGATCCGGGCTTCTGACATGTGCCGAAGACAACCAAAAATGGTACGACCGAGAATGTACACCACACAAGTGATCATGCGCGATGACACACGTTCCGGAAAAGATTTCAATGTCGAGCACACGAAAGATGAATCACTCACTTCCTGTAGAGTAAAACACATCCGCTACATACGCAGCCGCGACGACAAAAAAGATGCCGTCCTTGTTTTGTGTTTTGCGGGGGCTGACGTCGACTACGGTTTGCATAACACTCTACGTAACCGGAGTGGCACTTACGTGCATTTGTTCATCTCGTACAACAGACGACGTCACTTGATGCCTGGAGAGAATGAAAGGTTTTGATGGATGGCAGCGATCTATTCTGCACAGCGACCCACATGTCTGGAAGTGTAGTGTGGTGGTGGAGGTGGTCACATTTCATACCGTCCCTTAACTAGACCGAAGTATATTTGTGATGCACATTTAGTTGGACCTTGATCTCACGCTGCCAGTGAATGATGACATGAGTAAGCAGTGACGACGCTCGACTTCGGTCCATGTGTTTGTCGTGACTACGAAGTGCCATATGGTTGCCTTAGAAATGCGTCAGTACTGCGTAGTCAGGACCTGCTTAGACCACACAAAGAACCTGTCACGTGACCTCCTCCCATTTAGGCTTACAGCCCAATTACTGTTCAAGCGATGCTCGTTCAACTGAAGTTCGCTGTTAAAATCTAGTATCACCATGATACCATATATTTGTGTCTGCTGCTACGATACTGCTCTCGCTTATGTGGGACACAATTGCCATGGTCGGTATAATCAACTACAGTGTTTCCCACGCAAACCCATGGGGAAATAACAGTGTAGGTCCCGTTCTCAGTGCCCGCACAAGAGACAAAAACCAGCAGCTACGTTACAGTTCTATTCATAAATGCCCACAACAGTCCCCAGCCAATTGCACCGCAGGAGCAAGATCGAAACAAGGAAAACAAGGGTCAGACAATACTCATTAAGCAAGAAATGGAATAACCAAAGCCAGAAGCAACAGCATAACGGTACCAGGAGCCATTTAGTCCATGCCGTCCATATACATCATGCAGGCAGAAACAACCGGTTCCCAACGCCTATGATCGAAATAAAGGCTCATCAATTTTCGATACCGTTGCAACATCAAAGCAAATACCGCATCAAAAGCATCACTGATGTTATCATACACGTTTCCTTTGTTCGCAGGAAGCGGCATATGCATTTAAAATACGAGCGGCATGGCACACAAAGCTGTCGAAGCTACCTAGAAAGAAAGCAGGACGGGTGTGGTTATTAGAATCGCACTTTATACCGGACAGTACAATTTCTTTGACGCTATTTTTGGAACAGGCTATAAAATGCTCGCGGTGAAGTGGCGATATAATCGCGACGGACAAGTGGCTAGACTATCAAAGATCTTGAATCTCAATCGAGAGGTCGATGGCTTCGCGATGGTTCATTTTTAAGACCAGCAGCAACAGAGTATTTCTTTATGTATATCACTTAGAATAGAAACCACATCAAATAGGTCAGCGGCAGAGGCTAAGGCATTTGTATAACAGTACTCTTGAGAAAGAAGGAACAAAAAAAAAAAGAAAAAAAGAGAGATACGAAATAGTAATAATAATAAAAAATAGAGAGGGTGAGAAGAATAGCTGATTGTGTTGGTGAGAATACAGACGATCACCAGTTCCGTTTCAGATTTGTCTGATGTGCAGGTAAAATTATATATGTATATATATGGAGTTTTTAATGAAAATGTCCAGCTCCAGACTGTTGATCTGACCGTGAGATCGGCTATTTTGATTTATGCCACTACATATATACACCTATATACATAATATGAATCGAGATCTCGGAGGCCAGACAGCCTGAAGCTGGACATTTTCATAAAATCTTCTGGTAATTTGGTGATAATTTAGCACTGTTCATTCGTAAATATGCTCCCTTAGTTATTTTTGATGAAATTTACAGTTGTTGTATGGTACGACGCAAGTCTGAGAGAAATTGAGTTAGTTCGGTCTCCTTCCCCCAGGTGGCGGAGCGGAGGCATCTCGCGTTCGCGCCCGCACAGGGAGTACGCTTTCGACCGAAACAGCGGAGTACGTGAAAGTGAAATTGCATTTTTCACCACAACGATCAAACACCCGTAATCGGTGACGTTCCTCTTTTTTTTTTTTTTTTTTTCTTCAGCTTTCCCGGCCTGCGTTTGAAGCACCTATTTTCAGAAAGCGTTATTTCGAAAATTTTTGAAAACTGAGAATGACGTAGTGTCTCAAAATTCTTTAGAAGCTGAATAGAGAACTTTCCCGGACAATGGAATACCTCCAGCCGTACACACGCTCGGCCGCCAACGTCAGTACGCGAACGTCCCGCTGACGTACGCGCCATTCGTTTAAAGTCCTCCCTCTCCTTCAAGGAACTCCGAAAGCGTTGACGTCTTATAGCTTACGCCCTTTCCATTTTCTTCGCTTCCTCCTCGGCCGCGAGGGGCAGAGAGGAGTCGAGGAGGCCAAAACTCGCGCACACCACGCCGTGAGCGGTTCATTCGCGGGAGCATACCCGATCGGTCAGTACACCAAAGAACATGACGGGTGACAAAAGGGATAACGCTTGCCGGAGTGACGTTCGCTTGATACGGTGACGGTTTCTTGGTGGTATAGCTCCGACTTTTTCGACCTGTGCTGGTGACTTTTGTTCGCGCCTCCTTCGTCTTTTGGAATATATGTACTTGTTTCCGTGCAAAAGACCTTATTTTCAATTTGAAACTATGGAGATGAAATTTGAGTCGACCTTCGCTGTGCGGTGGTTGTGTGTTTTATGCATGGCGCTGGTGTTGGCGTTGCCGACGACGTCTGGTCAGGTGAGTGGTTTCGAATTCCCACCGTCTCTCATTGATCCAGTATAGTTCGAGTGATCACCCAGTGTGTGAACAACATTGCATTTACGGCCTTCTTGTCTTTCGATCAACTGCTAGCGCCACAATTTTGAAAACAGGGTAAAAAAAAAAAATACTGCTTGCGATAAAAATAATCGCCAAGTATTATGGTTAACGTTCTGACCGGGTACTTGATCACCTTTAGACTTGAAAGAGGAAGAATTTTGCCTTATTGTCAATGTAACGGCTTCAGAAAGGACAAGGCAGAATAAGAAGCTGTACTGTTTGTGGTGCTGACCGCAAAGGCTACTGTATTGATTAACGTTACTCTTCACAGGCAGTTACATAAATAGCCGTGATTCATTGTCGTCTTTTTCTGGCACGTACGTGTGGGTTAATCAATTATTTTTAGTCTGAACCACCCCTTACACGCATGGAAGTCGCTTCTGCTTCATGTTTCGACCTGCCCCTAACATCTTTGACTGATACTCTGCCTAAATTTCTATGAGTGTGTACAATTATTACGAACATTTATGGAACCATGTCACTCATAGTCGCGAATAGTGACTGTCACCTTGTATACGTCACGTGTTATTTGACTGGCACCCTTATAAACGCCAGAGAGGTCAATGCGAGATGCCAGTGGTAGTATAATGCTGAAGCACCCCCTTCTTCCAAATCGTGCATTGGTTAGTAAGTATTAGCATTACACTCGTCATGAAAAATCGTCGTTTTAATATACTACGAACCGAAGTAGCAGCGAATTTAATAGTGTGCATTAACTGCTTCAGTAAATCTTGTCACTTGGTCTATTCATTAGACTCTTGACGCGCAAATGACACAGACAGAGACGGCCTGAGCACCTGATGACAAAGGGTGGCAGACACAGAAAAGGAGGGCTCAAATCCTCGGAGGCGAAATGGGTTTACGCAAGTGAGGGGAACGAAGGTAACATTGACAGTACCGTAGGGAAACGGTAGAACAAAGTCGCCTAACTTTGCCTCGTTAATCACGGAATGAGCCGTTCCGAAATAGCTGCCGGTTGATGTAAACGGGCGTCCTTGAAATTCCTGGCTATCGTAACTGCACGAAGCATAATTAACGAATACCTAGGAGCGACATAAGAAAGTACGAGGAGGTCCCGGACCCTGTTGTTATTGTCACAGACCACAATACGTATACTTAGGACTCGCGCATATTTTGGTCTTATCGACCTATTGGCTCGCTGCCACCCACGCAAGCGACTGGCAACAACAACTCACGTGCGCAAAACAGCGTGATACGGCACTTATCAACCGCGTGCCACTGAGACCTGTATCAGAACCCGGAGTCTGTCAGGAGATCAATGAAAAATTCCTTGGGATCAGAGATGAGGGGGGACCGGAAGTGTTTACGTCTTTCGAAACCGGAGACACTTGAGTCATAGTCGACCGAAACGGTGGAAAACATGCCGGCGTGGTAAACAGGTGACACGGATATTGTGCACGCTTCTGCGCCGGGATCTTCCACCGGTGATTCAGTTATCGCGTGTGCGATGTGACAGACGCCAAGGAAGGGACTCTTTGTATCGTGCTGAGATGGCTTCGGCGGTCTAGGAGGCGATAAGAGAGGTGGAATGTTGCGTGCGGATTCTGTAGGAGGTCAGCTGGATCATGTGCTGATCACGCTGCGTTCAAAAAGAGTTGGTTGAAATGAGGAGTGATTGGAAAAAGCTCGAGTATGTGTCGTCTTGATAGGGAATGTCAGAATCTGCCCTTTCTTTTTTTCGAAGGCGCACGTTTGAACTTTCCCAGAAAGTTCGTTCGCTCTGCCTGAGAGCTGGTAATAGTAAAAAAGGTCTGTCTTCAGTGTATATTTTCTCGTATCTTTAGAAGAGAATAGGCAGAAATCGGAAAATACACTGACCCACTTACCGGACCTCGTGCGCCAAGAAAAGCACCGGGATTTCTGGTTTAATTATCCTTATTTTAATTATTCTACTCGGAAGCAGACATTGAATTTTGGCTCTAACAGGTTGTTGTGGTACACACCGAAGCGACAGTTATCCGCCTGGACAGTATCACCTACAAACAGCTGGATATATTTAACAGCTGATTAAAACAATGTCAGCCTAAAAACAGCTGAAAAACGAAAGGAAAATCCAGTCCAGACTCTTACCACGTGCGTGTGTATACGCACGGCAGGTGGCAGAATAAATTAGATGTCGTGGGAAGCTTGTGAGAAGAGTCTTATAACCTTAAAGTCTTATCGTCTGGAGCGGCGCCTCTTCTTAGCAGACGTGACTGCGCTACGCGACGTTTAGCATGAGATGTAAAAAATCGTCTGCCAGAAAAAAGAAAGAAAACGAAGTGAGGAAACGCCTTTTACGATAAGCACTTTTTCTTGTAATGGAAAATGAACGAAAAAAGAAGAACGCAAGGACCGCTTTACTTTTTTGCGGTATATAAACTAAGAAGACGACCCGTGGTGGGTCGGAGGATGCCGACGACATTTATGCGATGGGTTCTGGCAAACATTTATGGGATGGTTTCTACGCGACGGCGGAAACAAGATGCTTCCGGGAGCGGAACAAAATGTATCTGCTTCTGTTGATAAAGTATAGCGCCAGTGTCAATGCCAGGGAGATAATCGCACATTGCGTTCGGTAGCAATTCCAAGCATGGTGGTCGTCTGCACCGACTGTGACATTATGGCAACTTTATAGAAAACAAGCTCGAACGTAATCATTTTGTTCCAGCCCTTCCGGAAAGATGAAAAAGCCAAAGCGACAGACAAGAGAAAAAAGAACAAAAATTAACATCTTGTAAAACACAGCTTGTTTGCTCTGCCCGTCCGCAGAGCGTGTTTTTTTTTGTTTTTTTTTTTTGTATTGCTTGACGCGAGGAAACGGAGTCGGGTGCCATTTGACAACAGCAAGGCCACTCTGTCACGCCTTTCACACATTTCGTCGTTGTCTATCCAGAAGCAAAAGACAGAGAAGAAATGAAAATGAGAAAGCCATGGAAAAAGAACCGACCTGCGCGCAGCTGACTTCTATCTGGCACCGCTCAACCTAGACTTTTCTCACTCTCTTCTTGGGCTATTTCTGTCATTGACTCAAGTTCGTAAGAAGAGGTCTGTGACGCGAAGGGCGAATTTATTGCTTCCTACAAAACTAAATTCTCGTTCCAACCACCCGTTTTCCTTTAGTTCTATAGGTTTGTAACAAACATTTGGAATTGTGGCGTACAACTGGGTCAGCGCTGGGTGCTGTGCCGCGACTCGGTTCCCGGGAGTCACTCGTCCCACGTTTTGTGTGATAAAGTACAATTAATCAACGCGGATGCAGGCTTCTTTCTCAATATACACCTCTCCCGTTGTTTTTCCGCGAGAAGTCGTGCATGCTTGAGCTACCTGCGAAAATGCCGATAATTTCGATGTGGCTTCTTTGCGCCTTCCTTGCACAAGGAAGTTGGCAACATACAGGCACAAAAACGCTCAGAAAGCCTGGAAAATTGCGAATCTTTCCTTTCCCCCTTTGTGTCTCATTTAATTTTTAAAAATTCCCTCTCTCTCTCTCTCTTTTTCGCACCAACCACCAATATGCAACGAAAGATCTGCTGCTTCATTTCCGTCGACAACAACCGTGATTTCGCTTTCGATCATCATCACCGGCATCATCACGAGGTGGGAACTTCTCCGTTGCCACCGTAACACGCATCATGAAAGAAACGTAGAAATATAAAAACTTGAAATGCACCCAGAATGCCGAGGAAGAAAAAAAAATATGCCACATCACATCCACGTGACACGCTGCCGTCACAAAGATTAGATTGTGGGAAGATTTCATTGGCTGATGCTCTTCGCCCGCGCCCTCCTCATTGGCCAACGTGCGAGCAGTAATTTCAGCATGTCGATGTCCGCCAACTAATTTTTCGACGCAGCATCATTGGGGCAGTTTCTGTGAGCCTATAAAAGGATATAGTTCAACTTATTAAGCGGACACTGGGTTCATCTGTCCGAACATTCGACGACGCCCTTCGGAAGCCCTTCGGAAGGATGTGATTTGTATGAGCAGCCTCAGACAGCACAGGTACAGCACTAACGAAGACGCAAACTCATTATTTTCGCAGCGGGTTCTTCACCTCCTGAAGTTGCGTACTTTGGACGTCCGCAATTCTGGGAACAAGTGTTGATCTAACGATCGGGCAGCTTTCCAGCCACAATTGAAGGCCTCCCTCCTATAAACACACCTCGATGGAAGCCTCGTTTTAAAAATAAGACCCGGCAACGGATCGTTTCATCTTTTCCCTCTCCCCTTTCACCCCCGTCCCACTCAGCTGTAGAGGAACGCCGTTCTTTTGCATCACATGGTACACCGATGGTAGGCAGGGCTATGTCGTTGCTTAGAATGTTCAGATGCTAGCACCTAGAGACACAATCGAAAAGCTCGTATTGCAGTGCGTGAAGGAGGCACGACTCCACAGCCTGTAGCGGAGTTATCGTGCGGTTCATTGTCGTTCTCTTCATGCCGTCATAAGTGATGCTGACAAAGCCGTGCCTCTGCTGATTGCTCTCATGTTCTACTGATTTCCGTCAGGAGATTACATTAGTGTGGGAACTCATCAGATGACAGAGAGTTTTAGTTGCACAGATTTTCCGACCCGATAAGTCCACGACCGATACAGTGCAACGAAAACGAAGTATCGTAGGTGCCTATCGGAAGTAT
>JARGYV010100845.1:0-13079 GCA_029532675.1 Ornithodoros moubata | reverse complement strand
ATTACATATAGCAATATATCATAAGCAGTGGCTCGAGTGTTTGATGCCGCAATCAGTTTCAACTAGGCCTGTGCAACTACTTACATATCCGAGCACGAGCCAAGCTGGAGTAGCAAATTCTTTTTTTTTTGCCGTGTTCAAATCGAGTGCAAGTATATCGCATATTATCAAATGTTACCAAATACAGTAACACAAGTAATCCAGGCAGACAAAAGCAACTTCATTGTGCCATGAACAGGAAGTGTGCCACATATCCGCAAAGTAAGTTGTGCCTCAGTGACGCTGCTCTGAAGCGAAGCTCATTTAGTGGTTCTAGCGCCACCTGCCAGCTGTAAGATATACAGGCCTTTTGCGTACCTTTCTTTTCAACGACTTGCCAGTGATCACAGTTCTCGTAGTAAGGCCTGTGGACCAGATTATATAAAAAAGTCCTGCTGGCGTGCGACAACCATTTTGAGGTGAGTTCGAAACAATACAGAGTACTCGAAAGTTCTTGAGCTAAGATTTTACGAGCTCAGTTCGAGTCGAGTATCAGAATAGTTCAAGCATTGACTCAAGGTCTAAATTATGAGTACTCGTACAGGCCTAGTCTCAACTGCATAGCGTATACTTGTTATCTTTGTATCGCATCCACTGCAGATAAAGCGGAACTTGTTACTGAAAGACCACAAGAAGCTGTTGGTAATGATGGTAGTGTTGTGAGCTGAAAAATTCGGAAGACAGAGATACAATTACCTGCGCACGTTATAGTCTAAGACTGTGTCGGCCACAACGCTTAGATACTCAGCCATTCTGGGCTAACAGAACATTCATACATGAGATAGAAGCGACAGCAAGTGCACAAATCGTATGAAGTCAAGATTTCGTTACCTGAGAAGATGAAATTAGCGTAATCTGGCACTGTTGGCGCAGCCAACGTCATAGGCATAGATGCTCCATACTTGGCTTCTGTTTTTGCATCTCTGAAACACAACAGAAGACGTGAAAATATAAATAGAAATAAATATCCACCTTTTAACACCATCAATGGTCATGAATGCATGGGAGAGACTAAACTTATATCTTGAAATAAAGAGGACCTCCCCCAGGGGAAATAAAAAAATATACTTTTTAGGACACTGAGCTGACCTAATTTGATTTTTACTTGATTTAGAGATACAAAGCCCTTACATAATGACTTGTGGCCCTTGATTTGTTGAGAACTGCTACCTCTTCTGTTGTACAGGCCTTTGTGCTCTTCCTGCACTGCATGCGACTTCCACAGGTTTCTCAGAATCGTGACTGAAACCTGCACATCAACAAAGCACTTCTTGCTGACATTCTAGACATTCATAGCTGTTATTTACTTATTTCTTTTTGTTTTGTATTTTTATTTTTATTTTATTTATTTTTTACATTTTTGTGTGACCAACCTGCATCTTAAATCCAAAGGCCATTCTTCACAATGAAAAACTTCATCCGTCACGAAAAATGCTGCTGCACCACAAACGTTTGCCTTGCCTATCTTGTCTAGCTTGTAGTCCATCTCTGACAGAGTGAAGGGCTATCACTGTGAAGTCTTTGATCCTAAAAGGGAGAGGTGTAGTGCTGTCATGTCCATGTTGTGTCTTGTTCTCGCGAGAATACCTCCTTTCATATACTATAGAGTGTTTGGCCAAAAGCGCCTCAGCTTCGGTAATCTTAAAACAATAAATACTTGTCCCTCACCTGTATAATTTTGGACAGAAGACATATTTGCTGTGCTAAATAACATAAAATGTTAAAGAGGCTACGCTGCTCTGTTAAAGAGTTACACATCAAGTTACATGCATTTTTCAGACTCCTTGCAACCACAGGGTGGGCCGACCACGACAGCTGTAAGCAGTCGGAAAAATGAATATATAACCTGATGTGTAACATTTTAACGGGGCAGCGTAGCCCCTTTAAAATTATGTGATATTTAGCACAGCAAATGTGGTTTTTGTGCCATGAAATACGAAACCGAAGCTACTACTCATAGCCGTGTCAAATTAAAACTAGATAAAGGATACATTGCGAAGCTCGTATTTGACAACGTGAGACCGCCGAAACCTGCACCTTATAAGCCTTATTGAATTAGAAATACAAATTATGAACACTAAACATTAACTGCAGTCACAAGGAATCCAAGTCCACCTGGCTCGATAGCAGGCGTAGCAGGCAGACCGCAGGAGAAAACATGGTGGCAGCGATAACCAGCTGCGGAGGAAAATATCTTCTTGTAAGCCTCGCTGTGGGTCTATAATGCTGTTTTTATTATTATCAATATTTATATAGTTTTATCGTACTGCACATATTTTCTCAGGTTTCCGTAGAAATAATTGAAATCATGCAACATAAGTAGGGAGAAGCAAACTGGCATGCTGCAATTTCTGCAAATACGAAAATTTCATTAGATAGTCAAAACTATCGATAGCTTAATTCAAAATATCGATAGCCAAGTCGAGTGGTCATCCTGACTATCGATAGTGCCTCCATGAAGCATTAGATGGAGGTGCTGGCTGCTGTCGTTCCCAGCATTGCTCACGTTTCAGGAAATTTCGTTAAATGTGGCCTTTGGTTTCTAGTCAAGCAGTCAATTTCTCTTTCATGTTTCAAATGCCTTTGGTACTGCGACCCCTAGTGAACATTATAGTCTTCAAGCACAAATTGACACAGAAAGCAATCGGCGATCATCTCCTCAAAGCCAATCACAGGTTCCGAAAAACCGCTCGCTGTACGGTGGCGGTCTTTGCTGAAGTGAACTACTAGTTATGACCTACTATTATCACCCTGTCACCTGCATCCCTTGATACAATAGGAGAAATTGCAGAGACGAGTCAGGTGCAAGCACACTTACTTCCTCTATCTGCACAACAGCAGCAGCAAGCACTACACGTTATTTCAATCACTGTATATTCTGTGCTTGCTCTGCTGGCGAGGTGAGAGCCTAACAACACACTGCAATAGTTTTCTGTTAGCTGGAGAACTGCACATGACCTACTGCAGGAATAGCTGCCCTTGAAAATTCTTGATAGAATTATCGTAACATCCTTTCACATATCGGAGTCTGAATGAAACAAGTTAAGGTACACATCACAAAATCTTTCCTGGGGCCAATATGGTGTTGCAGGCTGTACTTGTAAACAAGGAGGTAGAGAAAGTTCAAGCTCCAAACACAGACCATCAGTTAGTCACTGAAAGTCACTTTACTTCTTTATATTGCGTGGCATGGTCAGCATAGCAATGACAAATGACTCATTCACAAGGCAGAAGTTCACGACCCATATGCAACATGAATGTGATTGTTGAGGGACTTTGTACAACATAAAACGAAGAAAGGTATGAAAAATGAAGATCTCGTGCAGTTCTTGGAGCAGCAGTCACTTCAGAAAGATGTGTAGTTGTTCCCACCAATCATAGACCCTGTGCCATATGTCCCTGAGCCCATACTGCCCATCCCAGTACTGTAGTAGCTGTTACCAGCTCCACCGCTGCCTCCTGAAATACAAAGAGATTGAGCATGTATACAAACTGTGTAAGGTAGTATCTGTCATTCACATCAAACACGTAGAATGCTATGTGGTTGAGGTATTTAGTGTTCTTTCAATGCTTTCTGCATTATGGAGCCAAACAGGAACAGAACATCTGCTGAAGTTAAGTTTCACAAAGAGGGCCTAAAAAGTGCAGCGAATCATTTCATTATTTCAAGAATCAAATGTTTACATTCACTGCAAGCTAAAATCCCCCTAAAGAGGAACGGTCTCGTACCCAACGACGCTTTTAAGACCGATGCCGATAAAAAATGGCAAACTGTAAATTTTTATCCGTCAGAAACGCAGCAGATATCAAGTTAAATTAATTAAATTGATATGACAATGTCTGGTACGTCACCAGGTACAGGAGCCTGCTACTGGACGAAAAGCACAGCGAATAGAGGCTATAGAAGCAGAAGGCGGTGCGCCAGGTCTCATTCAAATTTTAGTAGTATGACCATTCCCCTGCAAGAAGGGCGAGTGCTGTGATCGCGCGCGCAAGCCAATCACAATGGCGCTAGACTTCGTGTTTCCTGCCACTTCCAGCTGACGTCAGGATAGGATTTTGATGCGGACTCCCATTAGTACTAAAGATTCTTGTTTCACTAAAGTTTCGAAATTGACATTTCTGTATGAGACTGTCCCTTTAAAAAGCAACACCACAACCAAAAAAACATTGACAAAGCCAGAAAATGTAGGAAATAAGACTGTTTACAAGATGGTACGCCAGAGCAATTGAGGAAAGCACATGAATTCACTTACCTCCATAACGGCTAGCACCAAATCCTGAACCTCCAGGTGCCATTGTTCCAGAGAAGCCCCCAGAGGCACCAGGGCCAGAACCAATGGGGCCTACACCATTTCCAAACCCGGCTCCATTGCCGCTGCCACCACCACCACCCATGCCACTTGGAGTAGAGTTCAGGAACAGCTCAATGTACCGATGCTCTGGAAAAAAAATCTCTACTTGCATTGCACAGCGACAATAATCTTTAAAATAAGTGCATACGCATGTGAGCTTTGTCCTTGCTCATGGCTTTCACAGCCTCCTCATGGGTTGCAAATTCTACGTCGCATTCGCCAGATGGTCGACCACTGTCTTCGTAGATAAGGTGTACATGAACAGGGTTCAAGGGACGGAAAAACTGAAATATTTTTTAAACAATGAACTTATTAATACCTTGAAAGCCCAAATCTACAGTGCACAACATGCTGCTGATTACAAATGGATGAGCACATGTCCACAAGAGATATGACATCTTGCAATTTTTGTGCTCAAGCATCTACAACATAGCCAGGGCAAAAAGATGCTGGAATTGTAAAATGTCTGTTCACAAGCAACATAGCAAGCTTTTCGGAAGCTTGCACAAAAAGTACAAGGAAACAATATTCATATTGCACACTTGCGATCTTGAGTGAAATATTAAACAACAATCAAGGTGTCTGAGTGTGCTGTCACCTTCCATCACCATACAAAGCTATTTACCTCAAAGATGTCTTGCTCTGTGGCTCGAAATGGTAGCCCACGCATGTGAACAAAATGACCAGTCGCAGCGTAACGTGCACCACCTCCACTCCCTCCATCAAATCCACCACCACCAAAGCGGCTTCCCATTGGCCCACGGCCTGAAAGGAAAAGTTTTGATTTTTAGACAACCTTCTGTGTCTCCTGTACAGCCATGATTTGGTACACACAAGGAGATTTTAAAACAGAGCCTAAGCTATACTGGTAGGCACAACAGCTATTGAGACATCTGCAAATGTACTACAGTAGCAAACAATATACGTCACTTGACATGCATATCGTGCCTACACGAAGCCCCTAGAAATATTGCACTGAAAGTAATTTGAATGACACAATAAAGCTGACCAACCAGAGACTACTTACCAAAGTCACCAAAGCTGTCATCATCAACAAAGCCTGAAAAAGAAATGATGCAAGTAAGCCCATGACACATTTAAAGTAAATGCCTGACACAGGTTACGCACCCCTGAAGGTACGGGCACCTCCTCGGCCCATTGCATAGCGCGACGGGCCCCCAAATCTGTCCCCTCTGTCATAGGGACCCGGCCGTGCTGAGCCCATAGGTCTCATCATTTTGGGCATTGTCGAGCCAACTACTGAGCGTATTTCCTGGAGACTGCTCTTGAAGATTTCAATGTACCTACAATGGACGACAAAGCTACCTCATAACCATGTTATTGTTTTAAGTTCAACAAGTAACGAATGCTTCCACGTCATGATGAAAATCAAGCAATAAAAGTGTACAAAGAGCATTTAATAATTTATCCGAGCCTTGCATATTTATATATATACATATATAGGCTTTTCTTTATAAGCGCGATAGAATTTGCAGGGGGCAACTTACGCCCAATACAACAGAATTTCTACAGACACTGTTATCCTCATGTAACAGTTGTAAACTGCAAGAGATGCAGTCTGTCACAACTGGCAAACCTTGCTAAGAGATGAACAGAATATTTGCTGTATTGCTGTAACCAATAGCATCACCACACGTGCACCCAGTTCAGCAACGTGACAGGCTACTTTTCCTGCAATTCTTGAGCCGAGCACTTTTCCTATTTGTCTGCATTCAGCTGCATGCAACCTCATTTACAGAGAAATTTAGATAGCCTTTAAAAGCCATTCAGTAATGTAGACACTGTGAGCACAAGTTAAATATGAAAGCAACACTGTCTTCTAATGGTAGAAATAGCAAGAACCTAACTGCTTTGGACCAGCATTTTTCAGGTGATTGGCTCAAGTCAGTGAATTTTAGAATGTCCTGGCAACTGCCATTAAAGCTGTGGCAGATCTCTCTCGGCTCTGGTTAAGTAAGAGCAGTTCCCTGTGATTAGGTTATTATTTAGATATTGGGACATATCTATTCTCCATTAAAGTAGGGCAGAAGGACACAGTCTGTTGTCCTATCAGTCTTGAGATTAGAGAGCCAGAAGATACATTATTTCACATTTGGGTGCACTTTCTGTGCTACCTTTTCACCTGATGCTGTTTACACGTTGTGGACAGTACATGTTTCCGATACCCTACACATCACTCTCATTTCAGCAATGAAATAGATGAGCTGTGACACTAGTACTCAATAAGCAAAAGGTGTTAGACAAGCTGCGAAAGGTAGCCAAAGGTCTCGTGTAGTATTGCTGCATCTTGCCTCTCTGCTCCAAGGCAGGCACAGTTTTCAACTTCAGCCATAATTCTCTGACTGCAAGAACGTTCGATCCGTCCTTGCTTACTATGGCCTTTGAAAGGTGAGGTTAACCAGTTGGAAATGCCATTAAATTCAATCATGTTTTCAAATTCAGGCTGTAATAGCAATTAATCCTAAAGAGACTAATATAATTTAACGATGCTCATACAGCAAAGGTACTGCGTACAGGTAAATATTAACAGGCAGAAATGGAGCATCAGTTTGTAGCATTCTTGTTACCACCTAAATTTCCATACTTCAGCGATTCATCCTTAACGTATGCCAGGACGGTCAGGTTTTACACCACCAGAAAAGCCAGCAGAGAAATTATAATCCTTCTGGAGTGCAACCAAATACGAATGAGCCAATCTATGCAAGTTTGAAACATGTTTTGTCTCCTTAGAATCTTTCTGTAAGACAGTGCAGAGCAGACAAACGTAGTATGCACCTCTTTTAAAGAATTAAAACATGAGACCATGAAACATGTTTTGACCTACTTTTAAGCTTGTTTACATATAGACACAGTCATACTAGTAACTGCTGTAACGGGCTAGCTGTTAGTGGCTACACAAAAGATAAGGTGAAACTATCAGGCAATGGAAGCACTTCTCAAGCACCCTGTCTGCTGGTCAGATGAGCAAGGAATAAATGTGCTCAGCTCACTTTACTGAAAAGCAACAAACCCTCCAATCAAGGGTTTACACTTTGTACCAGCAAACCCACAGGTGGTCTGAAAAGTGCTGCAGAATCATATGACACACGAAAAAGAGATACAAAGAGGATTCCCAAACGAGTCCACCGCCTGGTAGCACTCTTTTCCCACCTGTGCCCAATTTTTTCCTTGTGTTTCCCCATCGCCTTTTCAGCTATATCTCGTGAGGCAAACTGCACAAAAGCCTCCCCAGTGCTCCTCCCCTGGTAGTCCGTAGGAAGTGTAATCCCATTGGGGACAATCTCCAACCCTTCCATACCCAGCAGAGAAAAATGAGACAAACACATACAATCAGCTTATTCCCAAACCACTCATCAAATAACACACTACAACATGTTAGGGGGCATACGCTATTAATAAAATCCCTAAGCGTTAACTGGAGACAATCCACGTGCTGGTGCACGAACTTGTTCGCACGCGTTCTGGTCACTTTCTGGTCTCTCTATTGCAGGAGTCCAATGTAAACAGAGCTTACTGACTGTACTTCCACATGTGTGCAAAGTGAGAATCTGCCATCAGCAACCCAACTCTACCTGTCCACTTTTAAAATGCTGTTCAACCGAAGAGCTAAAGCTTGCTTCCTCTTAGTATGGGTGCACTTTTTTTCCTGTCCTGTCTACGTGCTACAACACGAAAACTGTCCCCACATGTCGCATTGTACTTTCTGACATTTAAGGGCACAGATAACATTCCTACATCCATAAAAAGCTTTTCTTTTTTATTGAATAACTTAAGAACATGCAAAGTTAGAAAACACAATATGATAAATCTTAACTGATTAGGTGCCATAATGGCACCCAAAAATGCACACACTTGCAAATGTTATCACCTGAGCACTATGGCATAACAATATAACTAAACATGTTGCTTTAATCCCATACCTGAGAAAAACTGTGCAATTTCTTCCTTGGAACAACCAAAAGGCAGTCCTCTCAACCTAATACAACCATCATTGAGAGAGTCTTGTTGGTGTGCTCCACTACGTTTCACCACCCAGTCCATTTCACTGGGTTTTGATCTGAATACTGAAAACAATTCGCAGTAACACGTGCTGTGAGCATGTTCAAGCAAGGCAGCAAAATGAGCATTTAAATTCACTACTTACCTTCAATGTATCTGTGACCCATGTGCTGGTTGTTCTGCTGCAAGCCTAGTTCTACATCTTGTTCACTCTCTAATTCGATGTAAGCTTCTCCACTTGGTCTACCCTCTCTAGATAGGGTCATATGTATGCCATTCAGACCGCCTTTGATGTTGCATTCTATTATGTATAAATAAAAAAGATGATGACAGAGAAAAAACAAGTGATACTGATATAAGAACATTCGGCTGACGCCGTACACGCGCCGTGGACCACTGTCACGGTGCTGTAAATTGAAATTGAACACCGGCTTACTTGAAAAGAAGTTCTGAATTTCTTCTTTGGTAGTGGACCATGGCAGACCACGGACACGAAGTACAAATCCCTCAGCTTCGTCGTTGCCACCGGACATAGTGTGCTCTGAAATCAGTGTTTCCGTCATTCTCTGACGAGCATAGGCCACGCAGCCGGCATGAAGCTCCAATGATTAATTTTTAACACAATAACGACTCGACTTATTGCATACACATCTTATGAAGATCATGTGATCGCTCACAAAAACCCACTGACAAATAGTACCGAAGCACTTAATGGCATGAGTATATTTGGACAGGACGAAAACAAAAAACTGCGGAGTGGTGTGATGCATCTGTGTTGCGCCGTACGTGTGATAGTGAAGCCTAAACCGTGTCAATACGCAACGCAATAATGATGTAACAAAATCATTAGTGAAACTGTAACGTTCAAGGCCGCCGATCGGTTTGGATCGATAAAAAAAAAAAAAGGAAGCTTCATCTCCGCAGATGTAAGCCTAAATGAACCGCACCGTTCGACTGCGGCTTGCAGCGTCCCTTTCGAAGTGACAAATGACTATTTCTATACTCCGCTTTTGTACTAAAAGCACGGTTAGATCGCGAGATGTAGAAAAACGCGACACATATCCAGGAAAAAAGACAACTTACATGATTTTAATCACACCTATGAAAAGCCTGTAACAAAGACCATGAACAGCGACCACCTCCGACGCGATCTCGCAGAATCTCGTCCCTTGCGAGCTTTTGGCGGGAAACTGTGATCACGTGACTGTAAGTATCCAATCCCCTGTGGGCGCGAAAAGCGTGCTATCGTCTGCAACTGCTGTGAAAGCGAGGTAGGGACGAATGGTTATTTATCTTATAATTCAAAACCGTCGACTTAGAGATTGTAAAAAAATGGCACTTGATGAACCATTTTTATCTCTCTTATGTCCCAGGCGTGTGTGTAAACTGTCCCGTATTATGTGTGTTGCGTCTGTTAACTTCTCACAAACGGCGCGCGAAAGCTCGCCGGCAAAATAAGCAGAGTAAGTCATGTACACAATTACTAAGCATGCAAACAGCAAAATAATTTTTAAAATTAGAAACACCCAACAAAGGGCAGTGAAAGTAGTTAGACCTATACATGGTTAGCGGGGTGCCACATACGCTGCCAGCTCATTTCATGACAGGCATATGGACCAGCTTACGTACCACAGACAGCAGATCAATAGACAGCTCTTGGTAAATAACTGCCAAAGTTAAAGCAAAATGCATAGTATGGGGAACCAACATGCACAGTAACTAATACCTCTGCTGTTCCGTTTCCGCACTGTAGTCACTGGCTTGGGGCCCAATGCCTTGGATTTTAAAGATAACTGGCACTTCAGTGTTGTCCAGTCAGTGCAACTATTTATAGGAAAGGAAATTTGTTCAATAGCTTACATACTGTACATTTGTTCAAAAAATACTGCCAAAACTGCAAAAGATGCATTGCCACGGTTGCAGTCGGATTAATGATAATACGGTATGTTATACCAGAAAATTCTTTAGCAGTTCATACTAAACTGCATTTATCACAGAGCAATCGTAGATCCAGGATTTCGATGTCTTCTATGGTTCAACATGTGGCACACATCCAGACTATCGTCAAAGTCTATGCTAGAGTACATAACTGCCAGTGTTACCCATGCACCCTGGTCAGTGACCTGAGAGTCAATCACTTGACTTTTGAAGACAATAAACACTGCTTTGTATCACACATATGATTTATTTAAGATGTCATGATACTTCGTTCATTCACAAAAATAGTGCATTCACTCATGTTTTCAAGCAAAATGACACCCTTCAGCTCTTTTCTCAGCACTACAGGGCTTACGATCAGTACAAAATTATCCCAAGTAAAAACACGCCAGCAGGGTCAGTGCATTTGTAGCGACCAACAGGATAAAAGGTGTCTGAGTACATTCATAGCATTACAATTTTGAGAAACTCAGTTTTATTCACTCTCCGTACAACCAATGGCGGTGCAGGTGAAAAATACATAATCGGAATTGTAGTAAATATATCCCTTGTGCACAATACCTGGATTTCTGAAGCTGAATTTGAGGTGTCAGCTGGAAGCTTTTTCACTGATGTGACATTAAATTGAGCATCCCTAACTGCGTTTGTGACTCCTCGTATGTTATATAAATTTTGTGCAGAGAAAAAAATGGCAATGAAAAAAAAAAAAAAAAGCACTGATGTACTTCTGCATTATACTTTTACGCCCCATTATGTTCAAGGAGACATAACCCAGTACAAATGTCATGTAGAAGTGCAACGTCCCTTAGAATATTGTCTGCTCACGGGAATACGCAGAGATGGCCACATGCTGAATGGAAGAAGTATGTAAAGTTAACAGACTGCCAACACGAACTTCATTTTATGAAATAGACCTTTAACAAAGGGCGATGAAAGTGACAGAGCCATAGTTTGCATCATATATCCTGTCAGTTTGTTTTCATGACAGTATAATTAAAGAAGTTAATTTATATACAGGCAAGGACCGGCTGAAGTCAAGCTTAAGGATGACCCAGGTGACAGATCTTCCCCAGGTGAGTCTATCAAGCTACCTGTTAATGAAACCCCTATCCTATAAGAAATGAACTATAGTTTGCAAGTATGCAGCACTTCTACTGGTGATATGGTTAAAGAAGGTGAGATGCACAGATTCTTCTTTGTAATAATGCTCTAGTAAATGGGGAGAGAGATCACAGACAGCAGATCCAGGGGCAGTCCTTGACAAAGAACAGTTAAAGTAAAAACAAAGCACACTGTAGCAGTACCAGGCCAGGCTTATATAAGCACCAAACACGAATTTGATACCTTAAAAAAACTGAACCCTGTACGCAGGCAAGCTGGAAAACATTCCCAATCTACTTCATCAGTGTTGTGGCAGATCAGCACTGGATAAACTTGACAAGCAGCTATAGCATTAAAATGTGAATGTAGGCAGTCGGCATCTGATAAAATTAAATATAAACTAAGTTTGAAACAATATAATAACTGGCACTTTGGTGTCGTCCAGTCAGTAAATCTATACACGGTAACGTAAAAAGGAAGCCGCACAATAGCTTCCTAATTAGTTTGCAGCTACTAAGTACATAGGTGGTATCCAGTCACTGGATGACCACCCCATAAATATACACACAAGTCAGCGTGAAGGATTGCTGTCCTTTTCTTTGTCCTTGCTTGTGAGTTTTTCAATAAGCTCTTGAAGGGGTACCAGTTCGCGGCGGTCTATAAGGCCAAACTCCTGGACAAAAAATATGAAATGCTTGAAGCTGGTGTTGAGATGGGCTTCCTCTCCAAGCTGAACCACTTCTGGAAAATGCTGATGGTAGATGTGCGCGTAGACACGGAACAGGCGTTTCAAAATTGTCTTTGCAATTGAGAAGAAATTCTTGGGAAAAGGCACACCTGGTAGGCGAAAAGAAAAAAATATTTTTACATCAAGGAAAATATTTGCGTATGTAAGAGGTACCCCTGTGGTGGGCGACACCTAGCAGCAGATAAGATCTGTGTTAAGAAGAGTGGATGGCAGTTTGTCAGCACTTTATTGTAATACCATGCACTGCTACACTGTACAGGCAGCATTGGAGCTGTTTGGCAATTTTTCTGGTCGTGCCACATGACTGCATGAGTCGAGAACTCCCGCTATCGCAGCATAAAAAATCATCATTCTACAGTAATAATCCAAGCTCCCTTACTTCACTTTTACGCGCACACCCCTCTTAAAAGGCCTGTGACATGTCGCGGGTGAACTGTTTGATTTTCGTTTCCAGTGTAAGTCCTGAAGGCAATGAATGACACGCATCAATCTTACCGCAGCAAACACCACCGTTGTTTTTTAATTCAGCTTCGAAAATGCCTTTCCTCTCGCCCAATGCTTATTCATGGGAGCCGCCATATTCTAGTGGAAGTGTGTAAACGCCACCAGCAGAACAGAAACGAGATCGTGGCTCGTACTACAGATTTCTGGCTACTGGTGGCTTGAGGGCACGAATCACCTGTAGGTTCATCGTAGAAAAGTTTAGCAACATCATTTAAAGAGTCAATGGCTTTAATTATTAGTCAGGCTCTGCAGTTCATCAATATTATTCGACAAATTACAATTCAAATGATGTGAAAACTGGTATGGCAATGCTAGGTTATGCCATCAGGGGGAGAAGTGTACCAAGGAGGCATTGACGTCATAGCCTTCGTCCT
>JARGYV010100841.1:0-13471 GCA_029532675.1 Ornithodoros moubata | reverse complement strand
TAACTATCTTTACGGTATTTCAAATACGTTTTGCGCTCAGTATTTAGTAACGTATTTTAAATACTTTTTTGTAGTATCTTCTACATGTCTGCTTCTCTCTCTTCATTATCTTATATTGATTGCTAAGTCGTCGTGGACAGAGACCCGGGTTCATATCCTGGGCACCAGTTGTGCCTGGTTGTGTTCCTGAGAAGCTTAATGCAGCCACTAACGCTGTGCCATTAACGCAAGTTCAGAGCGTCGTAGGGCGGCATGTAGCCGGAAATCGGAAATGAAGAATGTTATCGCCGTCGAAGTTACAAACGACGGAACGTTCACGCAGCAAGGCCTAAGAACGTCGCATGTGTCGACAGCAACGTGTAGACACTGGCCCAATGAATTGAGTCAGGCAAAGAAAGACGTTTCGTCTCTTCTTTAATGGGGAAGTGTATGTCCGATCATTCGACCTCCCTGCTGCGTGATGATCAACCATCTACTGCTGAATGCTATGACCAGTCCTCGTCGCCATTATTTCTGCCCTCCTATGGGAGCCATTTACGTCATGAAGCCGCTGAACAGTTACGACTTGCTGATATCGCACCTTGGTTCTTGCATCCAGGGCCCGTGAAGAGTTGCGTTTCTTCGAATGAGATCTAAAAGTGGTCGACATTCAGGACTTTGCTAAATTTGTCTGAAGGAAAGAACGTAGAAACTTACATGATGGCTTCTCTTTTATCATGCCGGAGTCGTTCTAAAGGTTCATATTAAACAGTTTCTTCACTTTTCGCAAGGTCACGTTCGCAATTGCCCCTGGGCTGCCGCTTCCAGATCGGCAGCCCAGGTTATTATCAGTTCGGTTATTTTTCACTGTACTTTTTAGTCCATTATTTCCTGCAGGAGTCAGAAACCAGCCGCTCTTACCGGCCGTCCTTGCTGGGGTCTATGGGGCACGACGGTGATCGAATATTTTCACTTGTCGGTTCTTATTTAACGCCTATAATACTCTTAATGACATGCAAATTGACGTATACCGTGTACATATTTGCATATTTACGCATGCCGGGGTTCTACTTGGCTTCCATGTGACAGAAAAGAAATGCACTGGATGCTGCTAGGAATAATTGCCTTATTTCGACGTACCCCGCAAGGCCTCGGAGTCATTACATAGGCGTTGGAATGCAAACGACAACAGGATTAATCGAAGGCGATTGCATTTACGTATGTGATTGAAACAACTGCACAGGCTAGAAAGAAGCGAGAAAGTTGTGTAATTAAGTGCAAAAAGAACGAAAGAAAATTGGCAGCTAATAGACAGCATAATGTATATACGGTAATACAACAATGTACGCGGGATAGTTTTATTTATTTCATTTATACAATACTGCAGGCATATATGTAATGAAAATATGAAATAGAATTACATAAAGTCGTTACGTTTTACGGGAAACCATCCTATTTAAACGCAGAAAAAAAAGAAAGAAGAAAGAAGAAAAAGAAAAGGAAAGAAACAAGAGGGAGAGAGACATCTACAGGAAGGTTAACCTTCTGTCTGTATTGCGATCGCATTGCACTGATATCGATTAGCGTCAATCGACTGTTGGCGGCAGGGTAAGATAACAGGTTCATGAAATGCTGATGAACCATTTATACCGGGCTGATAACCCGTAGCCCTGGAAAACACGCAAGGATCCCGTACAGTTCTCGATTTTGTGACATCATCGAAGGAGAAAGCGTCCGAAAATAGCGCCTGCATTGACAGTCTCTCTCCGTTGCCTCAATCCATCGTTCGGTGCAACCTGTGCTCCCATCGGTGTGCGGCGTTGTGCGCGCTCACTGTGGTCGATGCGCGGGTGGGCGGTCGGCCGGTCGGGCTTCCTCCATACGCCAACTGGGCTCCCGCGAGCTGACATCTCGCGCGCTTCTTTTCCCGCCCGTGCCGCATTGGACGTTCGCCAGGTTTCACAGCGGTGCTTGCATTCCCACGAGACGCCGTGCCTGAGGTCTTCTGCGTGCACGTGTTCTGAAGCCGGTCCCCAGTATGGTGAGTGGAGTGTTGATCGCCCAGGCAGAATTTGGCTTTGCTTCCCTGTGGATATCAGGGAGCATGTGCGACGAGAAGAGTATAGCGGTGTGTTTGGCCTATGGTCGCTGAACAGTGTGACGTCCGTCGCTTGTAGGGGAGCATGTGAGGAATCGGTACAGGATCACAGCTTTCGTGCGTGTGGTGTATGCGTGTTCGCACACTGTGGCAGGTTGTTGTCAAGAAGTCGGCTTGTTTGCCGCCTCAGTTGTCACGTCTTGGGGTTTGTGTATATGATGTTTAAAAGGGCTGGTCCTCACCAGCTGCATTGAACGTTGATAGGGTCACGCGAAGATCCGCTGCAGCGCATTTTGTAGTCAAGCATGAGGCCTGTTGTGCTGACTGGAGCTAGTCATCGTACGCGCGTGAAGTAAAAACAAACGAGCAACACGAAGTCAATTTCTCGTCTTTTCCGTAAACACCGCGTCCCATTCTGATTCCTGCTCGCATCATTGAATACCCGTCTCGCAAAGGGACGCACAAAAGGAAGCGTTTAGCAGCAGTTTGTTTTTCTTCCTGGCCATCAGGACATACACGTTTCTTTCCGTCGATGCAAAGCCTTGAGGAACACTGGGATGCGGTACGTTCCCCAGGCGTTTCTCTCTTTGCAGGAAAATCATTCGCCGGCTGTTTTTCTTCTTTGGGAAGCATCGGCCACTATCGTAATTACGGCGGGGCTAAAATTAGGTACCCACACATATGCGGCAGCTGTCTATGTGAGGTGCTAGAGTGGTTGTTATAACCCCGTCGATCTTTGGCACGGAAGGTGTGATTGCAGTGTTTGGGAGATACAGAAATAGGCCACGATTCCGTCGCTTAACGATTGTTGCGATAATTTATGTACGTGCCACGTAACGTGATTAGTACACCTGGCCGGAAGACATCGTTGTCGCTTTTTCTTTTTTGCTTTGTCTGCTTGTCCTTTTAAGCAAGGTAGATGTCGCACAGCGTGTATGTGTGGAAACTGGACGATACTCAGTGGTTTACATCTAATTGTGCGGTAATTATAATTGCTCAGAACAATTAATAAACGTAATAAGTAATGAACTGGATAATTGATTAATGATTTCCTGGTAGCTATCTCCGGAACGTGAGAAGCTATGATTTGTGATTTCACGTCTTCGAGTAAGAAAGAACGGTAATATTAATGCGTAGCAGAGCCATAAATACAATACAAACGCTTGTTCTTAGTATTAATCTTGTATTATATTAAGTCATAGAACAGGTGAGAGTTACATTAAGAGCGTTATAGCTGCCTCTGTTCCGAAGTGCAAAAAATGTAACTGCACACGTTGTTGCAACTACTTGCAGTAGTTTCGGATGCAGCTCACTACTGTATAAGTGGTTAAATTCGCGGGCTTAATAATTCGCGAAATCGCGAGGAGCCAGCATCAGGCAATTATTCGCAGAACCTTGAATTCGCGATGGCACCGTGCGTCGACCCCGCACGAGGCGTCTTTGGGGATTTTCATCTTGAACTAACAAAAGGACAACTCTGGACAAGTACTTAACCCATTTCATTCGCGGAGTAGAACTGAAACTGCAGTATAAAGAGTGTAATAAACCGCGTACATAAGATGTCTCAGCGTCCTCGGCCTTATTCCTTTCTTGTATACTTCCTCGTATTATTCCTTTCTGTTATTTCTTGTAATATTTCGCGGGACTTTAAATTCGCGAAAAAAAGAGCGCACGCGAATTTCGCGAAAATTATTACTTAATTATTACTTAAATTATTGCTTAAAAAACTAATGCCAATGTAGGTATAGTGTCCATCATTGCAAATAACACACGCCAAAGGCTCAAAGTGGTCACGAGTGTGTATTACTTATCTACGATTTATGCACCCTATAGGGGACCCCCACTCGGGGCGGGATCCTCTGAAGGCTGATGGAAGTAGGAAAGAAAGAAAGATGGAAAGAAGAGAGAGAGAAAAAAAAAGTATTGAAATATAAACGAATGGTTGTAAAAGAATCCGCAATGAAAGCTGTGTAATTTGTCTAACTGGCTGGCGCAGACGACATTGTTCCAGCCGGGACAGGAGGAGACGGTCTGTTCATTATTGACTCAATTTATTCGCGTGAGAAGGCAGTAGCGAAGCAGCTGTTTTCGTATGTATACAGTTGCCGAGCATGTTCTGTTACTCGAAGTATTCCTTTTGCACTCAGCATTTGTTTCGCTGAATAGTGACCATTAATTCCTCTTGGCGCTGAATCGCGTTAATTATGCGCTGTACAAGGAATTGAATAGACTACTTTGTCCAAAGTTGTATCGAATGCCCGAAACTGTGGCAGCTATAATGTATATATATATATGAGCAACCCGTACAGACCTGATGTCCTTTGCTGACAATACCATTCAGACAAAGGAGCTGTAAACCCCGTTGTTCATAAGGAACGGGGGTCGGAAACTTGATTCACTGTTATGGGCTAAACCCAGTATTGTTGCAGCGCCATCTAGATGTCCCCAAAGTTCCCGCGATGATTGAACCAGGTATATTTACTTGCACTAATGTGAAACGTCGCTCTACACATTTACAGCGGAAAGCGACAAAACCCTATACGACAGGCAAAAATGGTTTATGACTCCAGGTGAATGTACATAATGGGAGAATCGCTGCCACACCATACTGGTGGTCAACAAGAAACGTTGCGGGGTGTATGCATTTGTGCTCCATCTTCATGAATTTCTTCTCTTTTTTTGACTCTACTGGTTATAGTCAGGCCTTATGACACATTGAAGCCATGCAGCACCGATTAGCCCCCAAAATAAAGAGAAGAAAGACTCACGTTTTATGCCACTGACTATCTTTCTGCGTCTAATGCCCCACTTTGCCCGCAAAGCAAACACCAAAACCAAACCAATCCAAACCCACAAGCGAAAAGGAAAGCATTTTTGATTTCTTTCATCGAGCACTTACAGAATAGAGCGTGCGGCAAGGTCCGCTTGAAATTTCAGATCGTGGTAACGACAGCGTAGTTCCAATTTTGTTGTATTACTGGTCATTCAGAAATGAAAAGCTCGTGAAAGAAAGAAGAAATGGAAACAAGATCTAAAATGGGAGCCCACGTTTCTCTTTTCCTTTCTTTCTTTTTAAGTACGGTCACATTACTGTGCTTCCGATAATCACATGGTTGTAGCTTTGGCTAGCCTTGGCCGCAGCAATTGCGCGTGCTTCCAAGGAATGGATGGGTTGTTTGTTTTGTTTTTGTTTGTTTGTTTGTGAGAGGAAAAAAATGGAGAGAAATGGATGAAAAAATGGATGGGTTGTGTCTGGGCCGCTGCTGTTGCTTGTGTGAGAAATATGCAGATGGGACGCTCCGAACAGCTGTCGCATTAGCTGTAGTGTGACGTGGCTGAAAAAGTCGAGGAAAAAGCGAGGCACCTCGGAAGCATCGGCTGTTTTGACTTAATAGGATGGAGATCGGTGGCTGGCTGGAACGCACAAATAGGGACGAAAGTCGTCAGCAATTTTCAAAACTGCGTAGAACAACTAAAGAAAGGTGAAGCTAGCCAGATGAACGTCTCGAGCACGTCTTCTGACTTGCCGGTGCATGGCTTTATCAAATCCTGCAACTGGTTAACTTTTTCAGTGACTCCCTGAAAGTTATATAGCTATTATAATGTCTCTTGTACTGCGAAATGCTTTTTCTTAGTTTTTGTAATGGAGGAGATGAGAGGAGTGATAAAACATTGTCGCTGTTCGTAACTCTGTTGTTTCTGATATTTCCCTCAAATAGACCGCTCCTGTTGGATCTCATTTCAGAGCACTCAAAAACTTACTTTCTTTTCTTTCAGGTGTCTAAGCTGTCTTGATCCGATGTGACCAGTTTTCTTGAACCGCAGCTCACTACCTTTCTCAAGAAACTCCTGTGCTTCGTTCACTACTGTTGTGCCTTCCCTGTGCTCTTAATCCACTTTCTTGAGCTTCACTCAGTTTGTTCTCGATCTGCCGAGACAAGTCTTTCCCGATACAGTGCAGTGCCATATCAGGTTTAGTGCCAAATTTGTGTTGAAAGTTATCAGAATCCGCGTGCGTCGATCGCTCTAGAACACGGATCGGCAGCACAGCCCACGGACAGTTGCGTATCTAGGAGTCGAGTCTTCTGCAAAGACAAGGTGCTAGCGTGGTGTCCGTCGCCACAAAGAGTCGATAAATGGCTGTGGAGCAGCGAAAGTGTGCTCAAGACATGGTCAACTTCCGCCGGCTGGTTGGAGTGAGGCGCTCTTGACGGATGTGGAGTACTGGAGCCACCGTTGGAGGAGGGTGCACCAGAATGAATGACGTCGACCTCAGTCACCTGAGCCTGACCGAGAAGGAGGCCATCCTACAGGTCATCAAGCGGGACGAAGCCCTCCGGAAAATGGAAGAGAGGCGTATACTGTGAGTATTCCTCTCCTGACCCTTCCACACAACCTCATCATTCAGGTAGAGTGAGGGTGATTGTAGCTTTGCTGTACTGCGTTTGTCGGTCCGAAGAAAAAGCACTGTACATCACGCATTCTGACACTGACTTGGGATGTGCACAACTGTGCCGCATTCGTGAAATAAGCCCTGTTGGAGAGCGCGACGGATCCCCTAATGAGGCACCGAGTGGCGCCCTGGGGGAAAGCCGTTGAAGAGAAGCCTGGTCAACCCCCAGTCTGAGGAAAGCTCTCGATTATAATGAGCTCCTAGTGGCCGTGCTCAGTAGGTGCTCCAGAAGCTCGTGATGTTCGATAGAAAGCAAAAGTAACAGGTGACGCCCTTTATGTCCTTCGTCGATGTCAGTTACGCCAGATTTTAAAGGTACTGTAAAGTGGCTCTGGTGGGAGCGCCAGGAATTGTTTCCACTTGATAATGTGAAGCATCGAGAAGTTAACGCCACAAGTTTCGTTTCATTCAGCTAAATAGTTTTTGGGAAAAATCGGATTGAAAATTATAGGCAACTGTGTGTCTAGAGTACATCCAACCTTGCATTGTCCGCCAAATGTAACGGCAAAATAGCATTGTTCGGTGCGAGACGGAGGATGCTAAGTTATACCACCGAACCGATACGTCGATTTCGTATTGAAGTGATATCTGTTTGTGACCAACGTGGCTTCGCAGAAAAAGAAGAAAAGAAAGCGTAGGGTCTCGAGTCGCAACATTTGAGAACAACCTCTTCTTAATGCACCAAGGTTCCTCCAGATGGCCAAAAAGGCTATGGCTCTATACAACAGGATGATTGAAAAGCACTCTTTTTAGGATAACATCACCGCGAGCCCACGCCCCTTAAACAGAGCTCTCTACAACACGACGCCGTACAACTGCTCCGACAGTAAGAACAGAAAAGAACACAACATGACCGGATAGTTTACGCAGTGGTTACTGCGTACCCTTGGCCCCATGAATTTCCTCTGTCACGTATTACCCGTACGGCGAGCGTTAAAGTGTACTCAAGAGGGGGGACTTTGAACTGGCCACAAATAACCGAAGCACTTCATGCATGGACACTGTGTTACCCTCTGTATACAACTGGTGCATTTTGTAGCGGAGGCGCGCCCTATTGCGCGGCCCACCTTCATCCCTTATGTTTTCCCCTTGCTGTCTCGCATGTGGCGGGTGGTCTGGTATACGCGTGATGGATGCAAACAGCGTGCGCAGCCTGCAACGCGTTTCTTTTTTTGTCTGTTTTTCTACGTATATTCATTGAATATGCTCTCTCAATTTGTTGCTGTAAGGTACAGGAAAGCTTAGGACGTTGAGCAGATACAATTGTACAACGGGTAACGGTGGCTGGTTGCGAGCGTGCTGGAAAGCTGGCAATCTGATTTTGTCTAGTTCTGGAGCCACGTCTTGACCAGAATCACTTTCGCCTGAAGTTTTCTTCTTTCTGCAGCAGCAGCCGCGCTTGTTTAGATCTGTCTTCGAAGGAACGAGGGCACTTTCACCTCTGCTATCCATCTTAGCGCCAGTTAGCTTTTAATGCGCTTTCCTATCGCTTTCTATCGTCTTAACCACAGCGCTGTTGGCCACAGGGTATTTATGCTACTGAATGCGTATTAAAAGTACCTGCATACAAGAGTACTGTCTACACGAGCCCTCGGGACAGAGTAATGAAAACAAGAAATTTAGCGTTAAAATTACAATGCACAAGTTACGAAAGCAAGGCGGTTCCGGTTTCTTCACTGTTGCAAAAGCGATTGGGCAAGGCACCGTCGGGTATTAATTTATCATCACCTCACACGTCCCAACAGCACTCGGGTATCAATCTATTCTAGGAGCACCTCTAGTCATTGTCATTGTCCTACCTCTAGTCATTGTTACTATCTAATTGGTGCTGTTTTGGTTTCTGTGGTGAAGGTTCAGTTTTATCAGTAGTCGAAGTAACTTTACAGGGTACAGTTCTGTCTGGTTATTTCTGCCTCTTGGGATGCATACGCGTAGAAGGGCCGCTCACCTCTTTCCTCTTCGCCATTGTTCTTTCTTCGCAAGTAGAGATCCGCAGATTTTTTTGCTGCGTTACGAGGACATAAAAGATTCTAAAGAGAAAAATTGCGCGAACAGTGCAAAACTATAAATAGCATCAGGTAGTAGACGCGACGGCAAGACGGATTCTGCGAAATGGAATTCTCAGAGAGGAAGGAAGAGACCTCGTGATGTTATTCTGACGTCATAACGACAGCACATCCAAATGTCGCCTGATAAAGAGGAAAACATCTCGTCTTCAATTTCAGCAGCCCTCTAACTCAGGCCCGGTAACTTGTGCTCTGCTCTGTTCCAATTGATCCAGTGGCATCTCATCTTCAATACTCGGTATTCAGCGCCTATGTGCCCTGGGGCGTTTGCACTTCTTCCGCTCTACGACGTTGGAGCGAGTGTGCCTTTGCTTCTTCAGCTATGCAGAACGATGCCTTTTTTTCTGCACTGTCACTGAAAAACGGAAGTCACTGAAAAAGCTATCCATTTTGGCGCTGCTACGTCCGGCGTTGAGTCGGTGGCAGCACTCTCTGTCGCCCTCCATCAGTTGCTGGAGCGTGCTTGATTAGCGTGAACTTTGTATTAGAGCGAGTGTACGTGAACGCGAGGCGGAAGATGTGACGTTGAGAGTGTAACGCGGGAATTTGAACAGACTTGTCTGATCGCATGAACAAAAACGCTCGAATATTCCCGGCGCGGTTTCCCATGGGCGTGTGTTTATATAGCGCTGTTGCGCGCACGGATTTTATTGACCTCCCAACATCAGTGGAGACACTTTTGGCGAACCCAGTGGACTATCGGTGAAAACGACTTTCTGACGGCAGTGGACGAAAGACTGATGAATTGTGGAATGTAATGTTTTCATGCACTTGTGGACTTTTTGGCTGGTCTGCTGTGCTGGAGAACTGCTCTACAACCCTGTTCAAGTATACATGAACCTGTGGGCTTGCCTATCATCCTGATGTCAAGGCGTACCGATGGAACTATCCGTCGTTTTTGTACGCGTCCAGATTTACGGGTGCGACCTCCTTCCGGCTCTGATGACATTCAACATGACCGCAAAGATCCGGAAAACACACACACACCTGCCAGACGCTACCAGGGGCATGGCACTGTAAGAAAAGGAAAGGCTGGTGACGCGGTGCTGTCCTCTGTACCTCTTTACCAAGGGCTTAACCATTGAGCTGATGCCTTACGAGCCTAGACGCCAGGCTCGTTTTCCGAAGCGGATTACTGAATGTCCGTTTCCATCAGTTAACGTTTTCCTAGCCTACAGTTTTTATCGCCCAACCTGTCATTAAAGTTGCGTACGCGTCGAACTGATCTGACACGAATCGTCATCGTCAAGGGGGTAATCCGCTGACGTACAAATATGAGGCTGTAAGATATAACGGGTAAGTCATGTTCAGTATTTTTCGTGTTCTTGTTTCGTCTCCCGCAACTCATCTTGTTCCGGTGAAATTGGCTTGCCTCGGTTGCTTGCTTGAAAAATTGATAGTCGTTTTCTCGAAAGTAATGGAAAAGTTGTTTAAGGGAGGTATTTCTTTTGGAGTTCGCTTTTCCCCATTTCCCTTCGCATCCGTTACATTGACGTTAACAAAATCGTTTTCAGCATGGCGGTAAAAATTTGAAAATAAAATAAAAAGTGTAAGTTGTTGACAAACATGTGCTGTACTGAAATTTGCCCTGCGAGTGGAAAAAATTGGAAGGAGGCTTTGATCGCTGCTTGTCCAGTTTCGCATCGCAATGGATTCTTTTTCTGTCATTTCATCATTTCCCATTTTAAGCTCTTTTGTTTTGTTCATGCTTTTTAAATGCACGCCACGATCGCATAAAGTGAATGTTCATGACATTGGGTTCACTAATGGGGTACAAAAGATACAAAATGAAGTGGAGACTATGAAATGAACTAAGGGGATCGCGAGAATAGGTTGTGTCATGCCTATATGTCCTCCGCTCAAAACACTGCTGAGGAATCAGAAGACACAGTGGGTGTTTTCTTTTTCAATCGGCTCATAAAATCACCGTCGCTTTTCGTTTCCTCTTTCTCGGTTCCGGTCGTTCCCCAACCTCGAAGGGTCCCTCCCGTCAAGGATTGGTCAGAACTGATCTCTGTCCTTGCCATGGACACGTTTAGGTCCAGAGGTCACGTCGCTTCCCTTTATTCCTTTTACAGCGATGCACAAGCGGCAGCTAATCGCTGTTGAGATCCGTCTCTTGGAGTTCCAGGCTGTTCCGGGCCTCGGCAGTGAAACGTGAAACCTGGCCAGGAACCGCGGCTAAACTTAGTGCGACAGCTGCAAGCTGCTAACATTGACGGATCTTCAGGCTGAGGACCTGTATCCCGTCAGAAAGAGAGTAGAAATAATCAACGAAGACATTTACAGTGTCCTGTACAGTACTGACTCAGTGTTCGTTTAACAACAGTTATTGGAAGTCCACGTATATCCCTTTTCCCGTTGCTGAGCGCTCTGCCAAAATTGTCTAACACTTACATACGAAAAGAAAGAATGCTTAAACTACCCTCATTTCAGAAGAGACCAAGAACCGCTCTTTCTTTCGTTTTTCTTCTATGTGCTCAGGTTCGCGCATTTGCACGTACGAAGGAGTGGCTTGTATGCAGCGTTGAATAGTCACGCGCGTACCCGGTTTCAGTGCACTGAGAAGAACAAGGCCAGTGCATGGGCCAAGTGCACCGCCACTGCTTTTCATGCATACAGGAAATAAGGAAGGTAAAACCCGACAGGGTTTCCGGCCCGGAGATGATCGTTTCCTTTTTTTTTGTTTGTGATGCGGCTTCCGCGCATGAATAATGTAATCTTTTCTTTCCTGCACCCTTTGGAAAGTCTTCGTGTTTACTCTGACTGCGTTCGAGTAGACTTTGTTACGGGAGCAGTGTCCTCTATCGAGTCCCTATATTTGCTGAAGTCTACCCAGCGGACACTTCTGTTGCTGATATTTGCGATGACATGAAGGACTGGATGTTTTGGGCGGTCGCTGCGCATACAGTGCAGTGGCTGAAAGCGCGTCCTTGAGTTATCGAGACTTCGTGAAATTGGCAGGCCTGAGACGCTTGTATTTGTCTTGCTTCTGTTTTGTCGGCGCTGGGAAAGGTAGTAAGCATTTGTGGTGGTTGTGGTCTATGTGGTTTGAACAGACAACTTCGCAATGCACTTGACGCATTCTTCCTGTGCACTTTCGGAGCACATTCCATTGCTACAGTAAAAGAACTTCTTGGTTTAATTTTTTTCTAGCTTTTTTTTAGATTTCGATAACGAGCTGCTTATAAAAATACAGTGGCGAAGAAAATTATTTTAAAATATTGTCTCCGTAAAACAGATTTCGAATTGGCCGATGAACGAAATTATAACTTCGTACTACCGCCATGCTTTGTGCTTTCGATTGTTTGCAGAAGACTAGAAAACTAGGAAGTGGGCCTCACGCCATACACACCACGCGGCATGCCAGGGGTCAGAGCTGTCTATATATATATATATATATATATCTGCTACTTGAGATTATTTCCTTTTTGGGGTGGGGGGTCCTGTGCAGGTGCACGTCGGTTCGATGTTCGTTTCTCTCTATCTCCCTCTCTTTTACCACCTGTTGAGTTTCCGTTAGTCCCACGTTTCCCGTTATTGATCCCTGGACGTTGGGCCAATCTCGATCCTGTTTTGTATGAGGCGGCTGTTTGCGTGCGTGTCAGGTCTCCAGGGCGTTTCTGTACGGAGCACAAATAAATACACGAGCGAATAATAAGTGGGAAGATGAGAATCTGTTCTCTGCCATATCTGGCTACGCTCCGACAAGGCGATTCACCGATGGCAGTTCTGGCACTGCGACCCATGCCGTTCTCTGGCAAATTGAAACCGCTGCTCGGTTCACGGCACCCCAGCATGGTTACATGGTTACTAAGCTAGCATCTTACAGTTTGCTATACAGAGTCAAAAATTAAAGTTAGACTTGTTGTATTTGTTGTGTTTAAGGGAGGAGCTCGAACATGTTAACTCTGAGTGGATAGACTACTTTAGTGCCTGTCCTGTTAACGCATTTCAGGAAATTTTACAGAAAAAGTAGATCTGTGTTCGGATTTGAACCTTCATGATCCATCCTGACTTTTCTGTTTGCCTTTTATATATATGCGTGAAACAATAGTAGCAGTACAATAGTTCAATCATTTGTGGCTTTCTCACGCATTTATGCCGCAAGGAACGCACTCGGTTTCTTTCCCAGTTCTCAGTTACTGTTTCATTCGTACAACGTGGATCATGCTCGACGAGTTAGCCTAGCGAGGGTAACTGAAGCCGGATGAACCTGATTAACAAGGTTCATCACAGGATTATCATATGCCGCATTGTTCTCGACGGGCTGAGTTGGCAGTTGCCAGTCGTCCCGAAGCTCTCATAAAGCTATGTTCTGCTTATTTTTTTATTCCAATGAGCTGCACAGCAACAGTGGCCTGTGACTCACCCGCGACTCGCTGTTTCGTAGTGTCCCATGTTTGCTACGTGTTCGGTGACAACGACAGGTTTCAGTTCATCGCCACCGCAGTTATATACCATTACCTTGCGGTTATGTCGGTAGCAATTAGCGGCATAACCACCACCACCACCATTTTGCGACTTCGATAGACGCTGGCAAATATCGACCCATCGGACTCGATCACGCCAAATATTGTGAAGATCCAATCCAAACGAGTTCACGGTTGGATCGCACCAGCTGCCTGCGTAAATATGTTCCTTCGATTGATGATATACATACATACTCCGTTGCTTTGAAAGATATAAGCGAAGATACGGGGCTGTATACGGATGAGAAGGCATTCAATAGACGAGAAAGTGCGAGCCATAAGCGAAATAAATTATGGGGGCTATTAAAAAAAAAAAAAACGAATTGGCTTTAAATGTAGGAATTCGGTGAAACTTTCTAAAGGTATATATATATGTGTGTGTGTATGTATATGTATATTATAT
>JARGYV010100840.1:0-20950 GCA_029532675.1 Ornithodoros moubata | reverse complement strand
TTTTATCCCGCAGTAAAGCACACCTGGCACCTTATCTTCCTACGCATCCTATCGTGGACCCAATGACAGCGCAAGTCGGCGACGACCCTCGAAAACCGCACGGGGTCATCAGCGCCGCTCCCTGGGGATCTTCAGCCATCTTGCCCATCTCCTGGGCCTACATCAAGATGATGGGGTCGCACGGACTGAGGAGGGCGACGGAGGTTGCCGTGCTCAACGCCAACTACATGCGAAAAAGGCTTGAGAACCACTACAAGGTACTCTACCTAGGGGCACAAGGTTAGTCGCATTTGGCGTTGACAGTACCCCTAGTAGCACAATGTATTGAAAGTCGGGTGCAATAGGGGTGGTCGTCAGGTGGCTTATCTGTCTATCGCTGCGTGTCTTACTTGGCGCAAGCTGCAAAAACAATACGTCCACCCCTAATGCACCTGACTTTCAGTATATTGTGCTACTAGGGTACGTTAGGGGTCAGTGGTTCCTCAAATTCTGTGACCGTCCTTAGGGTTTGTGGCGCACGAGTTCATCTTGGACATGCGAGTCTTCAAGAAGAGCACCGGCATCGAAGCCATGGATGTTGCCAAGCGTCTTCAGGACTATGGTTAGGAACGTGCCTGTCTGTAGCCATCCTTTGCTAAATGGTGTCACCCTTAGGCTTCCATGCACCAACGGTGTCGTTTCCTGTTAGTGGATGCCTTATGGTAGAGCCCACAGAGTCGGAGGACAAGCAAGAACTTGACCGCTTCTGTGATGCCCTTATTCGTAAGTCGACATAAACCTTATCGCAGTCTATGAGCATTATGTGGACCCTTATCACTGCAGTGATACGCGAAGAAATTCAAGCCATCGAAGATGGAGAGATGGATACCAGGATGAATCCCCTCAAAGTGAGAATTGTTGTCATGTTTGGTATATACTTGACGCGTGACATCGTTTGAATTTTGTTTGTTGCTGCTTTTTGTCACTAGATGGCGCCGCACCCTCAAAAAGTAGTCGTGAGCTCCAAGTGGGACAGGCCGTACACTCGGGAAGAGGCTGCCTTCCCGGCTGTGAGTATCCTCTGAAGTACTTTCCCACGTCCTGCAAGGATCTACAGCGTGCGTCGCGGGAGTATTCTGAAGTCTTAACGTAGACAGAAGTTTGTGCGTTGTACGCGGTTTGCGCTGTTTGTCCAGCTTTCGAAGGCTGGTGACAGGCGATTTATTATCCGAAAGCACAGGCAGGCTGTATAAAAGTCGGTAACAGCGCGGTGATCGATTCAAAAGTTGACGTTCCTTGAAGCCAGCTTCTCCTAACGCAGGCAAGCATTAGGTAAAGCTTGCCTACAAAATGCGACACCGAACGCTGTCTTGAACTTACTTCACATAATATTTATTTATTTTTACAAATGACTGGGCGGCGTAAAATCAGGAATGTCCGTCAGCTGAGGCACTTGAGCGCTAAAAACCATTCCCGCTTCATTTATTTTCAGTACGAAACATGCTATCGAAATTTTGATACCTCGTATGTGCAGGTTTTGAATTGATATCGTTCTAGTAAAACTGAACTTCTTTCGATTTCCGCATTTCTTTGTTGTCTCTCCTTTTCAGAGCTTCGTGACCCCCGAAAACAAGATGTGGCCCTGTGTGGGAAGAATCGACGACATCTACGGCGACACGCATCTCTTGTGCAGTTGTCCTCCCATGGAAACGTATGAAGCCCTGAAGGCGTAACTCTGCGTTAGGTCGCATATTGTGTACATAGTTTATTACTATACATACCACATCGTATACGTGACATGAAGTCGTTTGATGTTACAGCAATTGTTCGTGATGATTAAGTTGGCGAGTGGTTTCCATCGAAACCATTTTCCATTTGATGGCGTCCTTTTGTGCGTATGTATGTGCTGAGAAGCGTGATGTGTACGTGCTGCACTATAAAACGGCTTTTCTTCAGGTAACCTGCACATTATATATATATATATATATATAAAAATGTGACTCAGTTTATGCATAGCTTCAGTCCACCGAGTGGGTCGTAAGTTGTGTTGTCGTAAAACATAAATGAAACATTTGCGAGGAATCCTTCATATCGAACACGCTACCAACCGAGGCCAGTGATTGGTGTGTCTGCTTTATTAGAGTGGTCTTGCGAACGGTTCCGATTGGACGCGCGTCCTCCGTCCCAACGTGAGCTCTGACTTCCTCTGTGCGAGAGCTGGACAGAGGTCATCGCGTTCATCCCGGCATGCCCGAGTTCTCCTTGTGGATGGGAGATTGGAGTTGTTAGTATGGAAGTATCGTGCAAGTCCATGTGGAGAAATCTAGAAAGCTGCCTTAAAATATTTGAATGTGCCAGGCTGGAGTTTTGGAACCGATCGTAGAATGAGAAAAATTAATTTCTTGTAAAGTTTGAATACTGTCTTTTATTATCTTCAATTGTAGTTCTATACGTATTTATTTTGTTGGCTATTTTCCGCCTAGCTGATGGGTTGTATGAAACGGAAAGAAAAACACTAGAAAACAGGCATGAGCTCCTTGATCTTATCTCGCACGGGTATGTATGGCGGGGTTAGACAAGAGTACATTGACCCCTATAAAAAAATTATATATAAAGGATTGGCGCCCATCTTATAGGTCGACGTTGTTGCTGTAGTCGCACATATTGTACTCTATGGCAGAAGAATCCTCTGTGTATGCTTTGGTTGCTTGCAGTAAGTCATGTGGTCCAGGCATGTGCAGTGTTTTGTGCGCGGCTGTCTCTATCTCCCTTATCAATTAAACGGGTAGCCATGACATTGACCTTAAGCGGGAGCCTATCTCATCCTCCTTTTGACGTTACATACTGGAAAATTAATGTATGGGTCATGTTCCAGAAAGCGCGATAAAGGACTCGTGTGCTTTGATGCTGACACCCTGCAAAGAGCGCCTGGGTGGCCGCTACGGTTACATTTTTTATGGATGTGCAGGCGTGGGGAGTTTTCATTTCCGAAAACATTGAACTTGGTCCCCTAGTTTATTTTCTTTTTCGTACACACAGGCTATACATGCAAATAATTTACAGGAACTTCATGTCACTAGAGATAGTAAGCCAGCGCAGCACAGTTGTAACGAAGGATATAAACGTATTACACGTTCAAAAGGCGCCATTTCGCTTAAAACCGTATGGATGTGCTCTTGAGCTACTCCTCCTCGTTTTTGCCGCACTGTGGCGTCGCTGTTCCGGTTCGTCCGTTAGGGTGTAGGGACCGCTGCCAGCGTACAGTCTCGATCGCATGGGCCACTTCTGCAGAGAGGAATTTGTTTGCACCGAAAGCTGACATAAAAGCTCAACTGTAGGAATTGGAAAGCAGCAAAAAATTAAAGAAAAAAAATAATTACTTTGACAGGGTGAAAGTAGCTTCTGTTAATGGTATCCGTGGCTGTCTGGGGAGGATTCAACGTACAGAGCGGGTCTTCTACAAGCTGCGTGGAAGGCTATACTCGGAGAAGGAAATAAATTCAGTCTAGCCAGATATCCGTGAATTTGGGCGTAAATTACTTCACCTGTGGGGATTCGGTCTCCGACAGCAGCTGGGCCAAGTGGGCGATATAGTTAGAAGCCAAGACGAGCACGTCCAGCTTCGAAAGCTTCGTGTCGGGAGGCACGGCAGGCAGCGATCTCTGCAGGCTTTGGAAAGCGCTTCTCAGACTTCGGACCCTCGTCCGTTCCCGTGCCGCATTCCGGGACGGGGTGGCAACGCGTTTGCCGCAGCACGCCACTGTAGCCGCGTTCCCACTGTCCGTACTGCTGGAACCTGCTCGAACAACACAACCATTGTTGTGAGGCCCTTCCTATACTTCGTGTTTGGAAGTCGAAAACATTTGCAGTTTTTGTTTTGCGTCCCATATTGCTGAGGATCTGGACAACTGGTGACTCAGGGGCACCTCGCGCTTCTCCGGTTCGATTGCCTCCCCACGACGGAAGAGTGAATGGGCATGATCAATCACGAGGCCAGCGGACGTGTTTTCCCTGCAGCCCATTATTTGATACGAGAGAAACATTTGATCCGCACATGCGTTTGCACGCCTCCCAAGTTGGCCCTGATCGCCCTTGATCGGGTTTCTGGCCAAGAGCAAGTATGGGCCCGCGAGGCGGGTTATACGCGTGATGTGTCTCATATTAAAGCGAACCTTTTCGGGGGGTCATGGCCTGGCTTAACACTTTACGTACACTCTCGAAAGGTGTGCGTGGGAAAGGTCGTGGCGTTTATTGACCTCACTGCTGAAAGTGAAGGAGTGTTGATTGATTTGGTGGAGAAGCCAGAAGGCCATACAGAAAGTTCTTTTCGCATGGGCTGCTGATACCGGTTGTTCACTGCGTTGAGTGAAATTACACTGTTTTTCTTAGAAGTTACGTATTAAATGTTCCCCTGTGTAATGGAATTTTTGGAATATATCGTGTTTTCATAGTTTGTAAGTATCCTCGAATGTGTACGAACTGAACCAGCCAACGATGCCGATGGCGGCGGGGTGAGTGAGAAAGCCTGGACTGCAACGAGTTCATGTATGGTGTCGTGGGCGTTCAGAATTGCTAGTGAGTGGTCGTAGCTTTCCTGCGGCGCACTGCGTTCCGTTGCATTTGACCTAGCTAGTGCATTACTTACTGTTATTTTAACCATTTTATTGCAACCACGAGGGTATTTTACGACTTCCGTGTCGGTAGCTTTTCCTGCCCATGCAGACAAACAGAAATGATGCCGAACAACAGAGAGGGATCCAAAAAATCCGGTGCAGCACGAGCTACAGCAAAACGGCTCACAAAATGCTGTGCGCCATTAGAAAAGTCTTCTTACCTGGACTTCCGTGAGTTTCTCGTATAAACTGTGGCGACAGCGCTGGGTCATTCTCCAAAGAGAGCACCGACGACAAACACTGGTCTTGCTGGAATTCATCCCACAGTTGCCAGCTGCTGTCGGTAATGTTCAAGTCAAAGCTCATAAAGTCATCCATGATGTTTTCGGTGACTTTGTGCTTAGCGTTTCTCCATACTAGCCACTTATTGCGAGGTGTCTCACGTGCCAACGTTCGCACCGCTGTGAGCTCCATGTTCTGGCAACCTTGTTTTTATACGCGCTGGCATGTCGGGATAAGAACGCAGCAACACAATGTCGGAAACAGAAAAGTAACAGAAGCACGGGCGTTATGTACAAGTATTGAGTCTCAAATATCGTACACGTTTGTGGTACCCGCCTTCAAGCACTTTCGACCAACCACTGAGGAGTAAGACGCATATCTCAATATGACGTCACGTGTCTCCAGTTCCTGTCGTCTGCTTCAGAAAAAAATAAAGAAAGAAAGCAGAAAAAGACTGCGGCTTAGTGTTGGGTACTCAGGTTCCCAACACCGGAGGTTGTATACTGTGTTTTCCAGTGTCATACGCACGCGATTGGCTGCTCTTGTTTTCAAGCACCTCCCACATTTCCTACAGTTACGTGCAGTGGCGAAAGTGAGAGAGAGTCCTCATACCCTTCCCCATTCCATGTACGTTCTTTGGTGTGGTGGACAAGAAGTCGCCGACAAGTGCAGATGATACCAATAGCAGAAGCACTATCGGTTTCGACCAGTGTATCTTCGGGAATATGTGGCAGGAATTGGGAGAGAGGTGAACAGCTAATCTATCAAGCACGACAAACCAACCATATAAGATCAGCGCCTATATATATATATAGTCCCGTAACTTGCGGGAACTTGCTGTGTCGAAGACGCCTTCTACCAGCTTCTGCTGTTGTTCGAGACAGCTTGTCGTCTGCTGAGTCGCCGCTGAGGCAGACGATGCATCAACAGAACGGGGTCCCCGCACTCGGAGGGTAATGCACGGTTAAGTACCACATGCAGTAGATATAATACTGCCACACTAACACTTAAATACTAAGGACGTCAAACTGTGTCGTTATTTAGTGCATGGAAGACGAACAGTTTTAAGGACACCACATTCATCGTCCCTAATTGTGTGTCTAATGCTATGTGTTCGCCCATTTTTGAAGTCATTCTCGACTGCACTCAGTTTGTTTATTCACAAGGAACGTACAACGACGGCGACAACAGACACGTTTTTTTTTCTTTTTTAATATAATTCTGTCTTTGTATTGGCTCAGCTGAATGTAGAATTAAATGTGTGAAAATTTATTAGTGTTGAAATAAAATTGCCCCATTATTCTAAGAAATAATTCCACCATTTCACGACCGGATCTGAACTGGTTTGTTTTGTTCTTTTATATTCTAGACACCAATCTCAATGCACCCCTAATGTTATTATTTTTCCTGTAAACCAATTCAACAACAACAGAATAAAAAAAAGGCATTGTAAAACTATCATAATTATATCGGCAGTATCGGATGCAGCTGCAGAGCCTGTCAGCGAATCAATTAATTATTTGCCACAATACTGTTTTTATTGTTGCATTCATAATCGTGGCACTTACAACCACAGTAGTTTTTGGCAAATCAGGAATCACATCCCAAGATGCACAATGTACTGAAACTCGGGTGCAATAGGGGTGGACGGATGGATCAAGGTTGCTTTTGAAGTTCTCGCCACGTCAGAAAGACAACGACAAAAAGATAAGACATCTGACGACCACCCTTATTGCACCCGACTTTCACTACATTGTGCCGCTTGGGATTCACACATGGCCTTGCCACTTGTTTTGGACCTATTGGGCTTACAGCGCTCAAACGTCTCCCGTGATGTCCGCAGAGTGGCGCCTGTCGCGCGCTTTGGAATCGTAATCCTGTGATATCTTTTCACGCGTGTCTTGTTATCAGCTCGGGAAGCATATCCCATCTCACGTCGGAATAAATCGAGATGTGTGGCGCGTGGCAGGCAACGACATTTCCGGCAGGGGGCGCTGCTTCTCCCGCTGATAACGGCAGTGTGAACAAGTGTGCAACTCTTCAAATGCAGACGACATGTGGATGGGCGTTTTTTTTTTTTTTTTTCCTTGGAAGAGGGACGCGTGCGTGACACACGCACTTTCCCCTTTCTTGTTTTCTTTATCTGTTATCCTTTTTTCCTTTGTCTATCTGAAACTAGATTCCAGTTTCTGTGGCTTTTTCCTACCACTTGTTACGATTATTCATCGTCAGAGTGAATCAAACCGAGTGAGCTCTATCCCTTTTTCGCGGAAATGGCAGCGCCCGAAGGTGAGCACTCACGATGAAAAAAAAAAAAAAAAAAAAAGATTTTGAATTGCTTTGAGAACAGACGTATCTTGGACTGCTTAATGTTTGAAGCCAGCTGCTAGAATGGTCGAAACGGTTGCAACAGATACATAGAGGTGTCTGCATTTACGGCATGGTCACAGTCTATTCCCATGCCATCATATGGCCCCGAGCAGTCAAGCTCTTCGTTTAAATGGTGTTTTATTTTAAACTCAGTTTAGTTTAATTTCTAATTATTCGTTACTTTTTGGGTTTGTTTTGGTTTGAACCATGCGAGTAGCAATTCGATTTTAGCCCACTTTGAACAGAAAAACCACTACCCGCACTGGTCTGCAAAATTGTTTTAGTGATCCATCTCCGGCAACGATATTTAAAAAATTAAAAAACAGAGAGACGAAAAAGGTAAAAAGAAAAATATGTATCTGTGAAGCAGGCTGCTCACGTACATGCTTATAGCATCATGGCGTCAGAACTTCGCAACTCATCCGTTTGAGGCGCTGCAATAACGACAGATCTCCGTTTTTTAAGCCATTGGAGAAGCCGCTCTTGCCTTACGCTCACGCCAATATGTCATCCTCTAAAGAGATAAGTGCGTATGCCACCCTCAGTGAAAGTGCCGCAGCGGCCATCTAGCCAGCTCGAATTGCCACGGTCAACTGTCATGTCTTGCGCTTTCTCTTTTATTTATAACAAAGATGACTAATGATGGCGGAGAAAGTTAGACGCGGAACTGACTCGATTACCGCGAAGCGGACGAGTTTTTAGTCCCTTCTTTACTTTCCAACGACAAAAAATATATGCATAGCTCATTGAGAAGCTAGTCCGCCACCACCCACCGCACCGTTCACAACCAATGGAGCGTCTCCGACGCCAAAATACGTCTGCGCGCACGCGATAGCAGACGACGCGGAGGCCTGTGTTGCCAGACTAGTTATTACTTTGCTGTCAGTGGGTTCGTTACGCCATAACTAGGGTGAAAGGTGAATTTCTCCGTTTTCGGGGGTCACGGCGGAATCTGGGCTTGATGTATTTTGTAAAAGGGGCACATTTCACGCGACTGAAGTGGCCTCTTGAATATGCCGTTTTCAGTCGTGAGCCGCGAGCACGAATTTCGTGCCCGTTGAATGAAATGCTTCTTTGCTTTACGCATAGAGATGTTGGCGTGCCGTCGCATTATGTGAATCTAATCGCACAGAGAGCTTTCCTCCAGGTGCAGCCGGACCCGCGAATTAAAAGAGCCTCCCTCCTAAGATACATACACACACAAACGATATAGTGGCAGCCGAAGTGTTGCCTGAAAATGTTATGTGGCTGAAGAAAAATGCAATACATATTACACCATAGGCACCGGATATGAGCAAATGAAGGCATAAAAAATAAATAAAATAGTCACGTTTTGGTGCCCGTACTGACCAACCGTAAACCTAAAATTGTCTTTGTTCCTCTTTTCTTATTGTTTGATGTCCCTTTTGTGTATTGCTACATATGAAAAACGCATTGATCGAACTCTGAATTCCTCCTAGTCCAAAATCATGCCAAAGTTGGTAGCAGGTTGTAACAGCTAGGGTGTGTTCCTGTACACACAACAGCTTTTATTTTCACTAAAGATAAATTCAAACGAAATGAGAAACAATTACTCTCAACTACATGGTTTTATTCTGAAATGAAACAACTAAGAAATGAACTCAAGAAGTCATGTAACAAAGAGGTGTACATCATCGACTACACCGTCCTTCTACTTTTTGCCTGGTATTACTCCGACAATGTCAAACTCCTTGTCTGCAATGTTCAGCATCAACGAGCTGGCGTTGAGGTACACTCTGTTCTGCGAGTTAGCTATTGTACGGGCAATGCTTTGTGCTGCCCTGATCTTTCGAAGCTTCAGGTAACCCGGGTTTTTCGAAATTGCGTCTCCCAGCATTTTTGCCGCTTGAGCTTCACCTTCAGCATAAACAATCTTCTGCTGCTTTTCCTGTATCGCCTGTTCGACCGTGAAGGCCGCACGTTGTGCCTCCTGATGTGCGACCTGCTTAGATTCAACAGCAGCGGCGTACTCTTTCCCGAAGCTTAACTCCGTAATTGAAACATCGTCCAAAATGATGTTGAAGTCGCGGGCCCTTTCGATCAGCTCTTTGCGCACTAGAAGAGATACCTGCTGACGCTGCGTGATCAATTGGGATGCGTTGAACTTCGCAACGACACTCTTGAGGACTTCGTTGCAGATTGAGGGTAGTACTCGCTCATCATAGTCAGTGCCCAGGGTGCGGTACATCGTTGGAAGACTTATGGCGTCAGGGCGGGCTAAAACTCGGAGCGAGATGTTCACCATTTGCAAGTCCTTGCTGCCGGTGGGAGATGAAATCTTGCGAGGCCGCGAACGAATATCATAAATGATGGGATAGTGGAACCATGGGATACGGAAATGCAGACCTTCTGGATAAACTTCGTCCTTGATGCCGCCCAGTCGGCTGAAAATGATAGCCCGGTGTCCACCATCAACGGTGTACACAGACTGAGTTGCGGCGAATCCTAGACCACCGACGGCAGCTAGCAGTTTAAGTCCCATACCGAGTCCTCGTGGGCTACCTCCCTTGCCGAACTTGTTTGCCATATCTTTGAACTGCTGTGCCATTGTGAACGAAATTAATCGTAAAAAATGTGATACAACGTTGCTCTAGCGAGTCCTAGCGCGCCTGAACCACATGTGACAGGACTGACACTGCCGCGCACATGTGTTAGGTACGTGGTGGCGCTAGTGGCCAGCAGCTTTTGAAAGTAATATTATAGATATTATTGCTTTGTGACCTGATAATGACATGAATCCGTGTTCTGCTTGATAATTAAAGCATACTAAAATTTCAGACCTAATTTTTACTGATTAACGCATGTGGATAGGTAAAAAAGACAACAGTGACCGCGGCACCTTACACTTACTACCGTACGTCATTTCAATCCAGACGACGCTGTTTTCGTCTGCAGTGAGGTGATCGCCGTTGCAGTACTTGCCAAGGAAGGAGAAAAACTTGAAACCTGTTTCGTCGTTAAATCAGGTGTGTATATCTTCTCTGTGTTTCCATTTATCGTGCGCATTGTACTGTTTATAATGTAACTACTTATTTATTTATTCAGTGGCAGATGGCCGTGTTTGCCGGAGACATCTCCGCCCAAATCCGGTGTCGCCTACACGGTTAAAGGCGGTTACTTTCCTCAGCGCTTCTGATACTTGTAGAACGATCACCTTTCAAAGTTACTAGTGAGATTCAAAATATTGCTAACAAATTCACTCGTTGTGCGTGTACATTGAACTCCACTGTGCACCTCATAATTCACAGATGTGGAACAAGTTCCCAGCATTGTCACTCAAAATGGGTCATCGTTGTTCTTAAGCACGAACAAACAATTAACGAAACGTGGGTGTGTCTCTTCTATATATAGCCAAGTAGAGCGCAGGAAGTAGCGTCTAGGCTAAATTTTTGTACGCTAGCTCTTTTCGCCGGTATATCCCGTCGCTGCGGATCGCCATTACGGAAGATAACTTCGTCCTTCGTACTTTACGATGCCGACGTTGGGTAAACTATGGACATAAAGTGATGTAAAGAAGTGGGATTAAGCTGACGGGCTGTGCGTGCACTCTTAGTTCTTGCTCTTGTTCCACGCAACGTAGGCGTTCTGAGATTAGAAACTTGTGTTTAGTTCTCGGCCCTTATCCTTTTAGCACATCACACTGGGTTACAGTATAATACGCGCCCATATACAGATAGTTGCGTTAATCGATTCCCATAACTGACAGTACTGCTCTATACATAATCCGAGGTAAAGGTATTTCAGGCGTGACCTAACGATTGTAGGGCTTCTCAATGGCCCTTGTGACAATAACAGACCAAAAAGATCGTCACGCAAGACGTATTTGCAAACCCGCCTTTCGCAACCCGAGGAAATAGACAGAGCTATTGCTTTGCTGCATTCAACTTCCTCATAGTCTTGACCTGTCTGATTCATGGGAGTCTGTGTATGTTATCTCTTTTGAGTGTCTGTGTGCATGGAAAGAGGTAAGATAAGTATTGAGCAGGATTTTGTTCTGTTTTTTTACTCGTTTGTACAGCAAGCTTAGTGTATTCTTCAGCAGACTGGTATCAGGAATTTTTGTGCAATTGTGATGGTAGATCCTCAAATTTGCTTTCTTAATGCAGCAATGTCATCCAAAAGCCCCATTGAAAAACTGCGTCAACAATGCCTTCAAAGGGGTGCCCATGGAATCAAGGGCCTTGCAAGGTAAAAAGTATTCTTGAGGCTTCTTAACTGAACAGGAACTGAGTGCGGTTGGTTCATGGTTGACTGAGTAGGTGGTCCATGGTCGAAGGTGCTAAATGTATGTGTAACAAAAATGACAAAGAAAGCTTTGATCTTTTTTTCTAAAAGGGAGTTCTGTCTACTCTGCTCGTAATCAAGAAGTAAACATATTCAAGATTTTTTCAGAAATGTTCAAATTAATTAAACTTTAAGCTACTTTAACTGATTTGTGTAACATGGAAATGCTGCTGTCTGCCAACCATTCACGTATTTAATGTCTACTGTGGCATTGCCCATGATCATAGTTGTCTGACAAGAAGGTCAGAATATTTAACTACAATTGAATGTGCACATAATTCTAAGGAACTAACGAGTACAGTGCTTAGTGTTCCATATTAGGAATTGAATAAACCATAAAGAAAAAACAGTATTGAAGGGCTTCCTTGTGACCTTACGAGATGCAGAAGTAAAGAGAAAAACATGCTGCATTATTTCATGCTGACAAATCCCACTGACATCCTATAACAATAGCTCATGCGTCACAATGAGAACAAGATGAGGAATGCCTTCCAAGATGGTAGAAACTGCATAGAAAATTTGTTTCTGTTGTGTGATGCTGGGTGATCTGCACATACCATTTCTGTCTGAAAGCTGCCATGACATTCAAAATGTCCATGCAGGCAGTTTCGAGTCATGGACGATTCTGGAGACAAGAAACTAGACCTCCAAGAGTTCACTAAGGGGCTGCAAGATTTTGGGGTCTACTTGAGCCCAGCTGAGGTGGAAAGCCTGTTCAAAGAGATGGACAAGGATGGCAATGGAACCATACGTTTTGACGAGTTTCTCGTTTCACTCAGGGTTAGGTCCCCTTTCACCTACAAGGAAGACATGATATAATAATGAATAAATAATAAACTAGCAGACGGTGCTATAAATTCTGCTGTTTCAGTCACAGTTGCATGACTTTATTTTCAGCCTCCCATGTCAGCAGCAAGAATTAACCTCATCAAGCAGGCATTCAAGAAGATGGACAAGACTGGTGACGGTGTTGTGACGGTCCACGATCTGCGTGGCGTTTACAATGCTCGCCAACACCCCAAGTACCAGAATGGGGAACTCACTGAGGATCAAGTGTTCCAACTGTTCCTAAAAAATTTTGACAGCCCCAACAATCCCGATGGAAAGGTATGAACTGGAAATTCTGTAAGTGACTACCCAACAGTTTTTTTTTAAAGAAGATATTGAAAGTCGTGTGAATACATTTCAGAAGAAAATGTTTCTTTACCCGTGAGAGTTAGGCCTGTGATACATTGTTGCCACTGTAAGCTGATATGTAACTTTGCTATCCTCTGTGTCATTTGTTTCAGGTGACTGAAGAGGAGTTCATCAACTATTATGCGGGTGTCAGTGCTTCTGTAGACACTGACGCATACTTTGATCTCATGATGCGAAATGCATGGAAGATGTGAACGGTCTTTATAAACAGCTCAGCTTCAGCATTAACCCATCAATCTTTGAGATTTTTCCTTGACCGTGATCATAATTGTTCCGATCTACTGCATGCATTTTATGGTACCAACTTAATTTCGTATTGTTGAGCGTCTAAAATGTCGGACATGGGCCGGTCTTACCATGCTACAGTTTAACGCAATGCACTGCCCAACTCATGAGACGAGTGGTCATCAGTTATTGTATAATCTCACTTTAATGCACTACTTGAACATAATTTAGAAGATTCAGAAGTGTTCAAAGCTAAAAAAGTGTAAAAAAAAATCAGAGAAGAACCAGTCGACACGTTAAATTGCTAAGACCTTGTTGAGATTTGTTGCACCCATTAAAGGGTAAAGAAAACTGATGTTGCAAATTCTGGGTCATGACAGAAGCTGAAAAGCTTAAGTAAGCTTAATATTTTACCTGTTAACTCTTTTTAAGTGGCTGTGGTGTTTAGCTTTGTGATTGCGACTTTTTAATGTCATTTGTGGCCTCTGGGATTTGGTTAATGGGAGTCATCCCTCTTACCTTGAGGTTCAAGAGTGTGCCAAAACACTCGATATAAATAAGCATACAGTCGCATGCTGTTATATAGGCAATAGCTTTTCGCTTAATGAGATCTCTTTCCTTCCATGCAAGCCTTGTGACTGTGGAGGATCTATACAACATGAGAGATTTTAAAATCTTTCTGATGGCTTATGTTACCATCCGATGAGGTAGAGCGATTTTTTTTCTTTTAGCATAGCATGTGTACGTGTTAATGTAAGTGATAATGATAGTTACTTGTTCCTTATAAGACGACAGGTGAGGGCTCTTGAAATTAAACAATTCTTAACGTTTTCTTGCTGAAGATGCTGAATTTATGTAATCACATTTTAGGCTTTCATTTTTATTGTTGAGGCAGTCGGAATTTGAATTTTATTTTTTTATCAACAATCCACATCTATGTGCATCAAAGTGAGATTCACCACATCAGAGACCTGTAACACAGGCGTACTAACTTCCAAAGATATTTCAGTACCCGAATTTTTTCATTGCTTATTACATGCTGGGAAGGTTTGCTTACGAGTACCGGTGATCCTAACAGCTGTTGCACATTTTCTTAGCATGCTCTAACCTTCATAGTGCTGTAAGACAATGTATGATGCTTATTGACAAGCTACGCAAAGGGTCTTGAAGGCTGCAATCGAATCACTGTTGTTAAAGGTCCAGGAGCGCAATAGAAAGTTAACCACGTAAGCTTTAGTAATAGCAACAGCAAATAGATGGCACCATGCTTGTTATAATCCTAGGAGCTTCTTTCTTATTATCGTAACAGCCTGACCATGAACAAGAATCCGAAAAAAAAAAAAAAAGTTTTTACTTGTGGCAGTATTGCATCGGAATCGTTCTTGATAATCCTTATTCTTCTGTTTTCACTTATGACTACAACACCTCCTTGTAAATTGAGAATCGGCACATTCACAACAAAATTTAGTGTGGTCATAACAGATGTCGTTTTAAAACGGAGCAACATATTCTGTTTCTGTAGAAGTTTTACAGAGCACAGCAACTTTTATGGTTCTTGTATCTGCTCGCCGATTGCCAAAAACATCCATGTTGATGAAGTGATAAGCTACATTTGCCAAATATGTGGGAATGGCGTAGAGTTGCTCTACATATATCCAAAGCATGGACAGTTGCCACTGTCGTCGCATTTATGCCTATAGATGAATCAACATTTGTGCGCTGTTTGCTGAACGTGCAAAGTAGTGTCAAAAGTTCTGTCCAGAGCGACGCTCCTGTCCATACTCGGAGATTGTCGAGTATCGGTACCAACCTTTACAACTAATTTGTTGGAAGTTTTTCGGCTTACACTGTGGGTCTTTTAAAATTTGTTTTCAGACAAGACATGCTGGGGATGGCCAGATACCTTCGTGTAGTTTTGCAGCTGCTCTTATGAAAGATGCTGTCCAAATATTGGTACCAGTAAATTCGAGCCAATGAATGTGCATCGGGCAAACTCTGAAGCGGTCAGTGTTCTTTCCAGCTTGTGCCAACTGATCTCTGGGAAGGTTTAATGTCTTGTGAAGTGATTGTAGTTGAGTGTACATTTGCCTCTTAATTTGTTTCAAAGGTGCTTGCTTCTTCTAGTCCACGCTTGATCAAGGGAACTGCCCATTTTATTGTTGCTGTATTGTGCTTTTTTATTCCCGTGGCGATCGGGTATTTTGTCGGACACTGTACTTCTTTTACTTAAGGAATGGGCTATGCAAGTATAAGGAGTTGGATAGGTTATTCTGTCCTCACGGTTTTATAAAAGTTCGAGACAATGCTACGCTAGGCGGAAAATATGTCGAGAAAACTTACTTTTATAGATATGTCCGAGCCGTGTCGTAACATTTTTATCCCGTATTACTTATGGTTATCCTAGGCTACTTGCATAGCCCATGCTTAACTAATCAGATATACATTGTGGGCGCTACATTGCCATGCACAACAAAGTCTCAATGATTTAAGAAGCCTTGCTTTGCACAAAATCCTTAGAAGTTTCTTAAAGGGCGCCAGGGAATTATGAACCTAGCTGTTTTGTTCTGAACGCACACTAAAAAGAGGAATTTGAAAACAAAGGTTCCTAATGCAGAAATATAGCGTTACAGGCATTGTGTGAAGAGAACAGGTGTTCGAACCAAGATGAAAAAGAAGTACAAGAAAAGGCGCATTCCAAGCCATGCATGCTGCGGTCGCACTTGACATCTAGGTCATTTATTTGCGTGCACAGTATCCAAAGCTAACAGTGTGCAGTTGTACATGAGTGATTCCATGGGAGACCATTCCTTGTGTGAACTTGACGTTTTTCCTTTACACTGTCTCGTTGTTAGAGAAATGTTAGCAGGGTGACGGGTGAAGCAACTGCGTGAAGAGAAACCAATGCACGCTATTTTTGTGCTATTGTATTTGTTGTATGTTTGCACAGCTGAGGTGATTATTTTCAATTGCAGGGACTGTGACGACCTTGCTTCCATTTTTTGAGCTTTTTACTGTTATAGAAATAAAATGCTGTAGACCAAAGTTGTGAGTAGTGCCAATTCAGGTATATTGGTTGGCTGAGGGCCATCAACATAGTCACATGGTACATAGAGCTTTCAACGTGATGCTGTATTTAATTCGAAAAAAGTTATATGCTGTGTTGTTAACTACTGCTACTACTACTGCTGCTGCTTGTCTCTGACTTGCTGACAGTTGGAGGATGTTCCAACACCACGTCAATCAGTCCAAACTCTTTTGCCTGAACTGGGCTCATAAACCGGTCACGTTCCATTACAGCTTCTGAAATGGAGAGAGATTGGAAATGAGACATAAAATCATTTCATATGCATATTGCTAACCTACTTGGAAGCAATTGATCTGACCAGGTGTGTGATGCTTACCAATTGTTTCTAGGGGCTGTTTGGTATGCTTAGCATACACGCCATTTATAACCTTCTTGAGGTAAAGTATCTCCTCGGCATGAATCTGAATATCTGTGGCTTGTCCCTGCAATGTGAGATCTCTGCATGAGTACCACGCTTTTTAACGCTACTATTTTCTGCTACTAACGGCAGCCTGCCCTGATGGTTGATGGATCATGATTCTGGAGTTGGGCAAAGAGTGCCTCATTCCATCTGTTCCAGCACAAAGCAGAAGACTTCCTGCGCTACATGCTTGACCTATACACCATGTTGAAATCGGTGGCATGATATACTGCATGGTGTCATAGATTCCAAGACCTGCTGTGACTGACCCTCCTAAAAGGCAAATGATTGTAGATATACTTAAGGAATACAAGTTGCATATTGCATTATTGTTACAAGTGTCCCACTGATGCCTGCATGTCAGTTGGGGGGTTTACCTGGACTGTTTATGTACATGTGAACTGGTTTCTTGTTGCTCTCTGACTGAAGAAACAGCAGCTGCGCCACGACCAAACTTGACAACTCATCCGTAATCTATGAAACAATCACAGAGATTAATAGCACAATCCTTATCTAAGCAGCACAATTAACCTACCGGTCCCATGACACAGACTATTCGTTCCTTGAGTAGCCTGCTATAAATATCATAGGCTCTTTCGCCTCGACCTGTTTGTTCAATCACAATTGGTATCAGTGGATTAAAAAGGGAATGGTTTGTATGAATGTTCCTCTTGCACCCTTGGCTTGCAAAGCCAACAAGTTTCGAAGTCGTCCTGCACGCCTGAAAAGTACAGATTCCCAGACATTTTGGAATTATCAGATGATCATACGTCCTCGCGTTAGCGGCTATAATGTGTCACATCACGGAGACACCTACCCTGTTTATGAAATGCATCGTCTTTACAAATTAATCGTCCTGTAAACGAAAATAACTAGCCGGCACGTTTTTTTTTTTTTTTTTCCTTTTTGATGTCGATAGCATTCTACTGCGTTTGTATCTTTCAGTGTTTCTTTTTTCTTTCTCATTAGAAACGTAGTCAGCTAGAGCTAAAAAAAATCAAGTGCTTCAAATTAATCACTCAAAAACAGTCACAGGTATAGGCCTTTTAAATAAAGTGCAGTGTTCAGTTCAATGAAGAAAGGAGGATCTGTCGAAATCGGCATCATGATCCTTTTCACTTCCGGTTCGCCGCGCAGACGAGTTAATTTTGTGAATGTGTTTTGTGTTTGCAAGACTCTCTTTTTAGCATTTTCGTTGACTGGTACTATTGAACATGGATGATGAGGCAGAGACCTATAAGCTGTGGAGGATCCGAAAAACGATTATGCAGGTAGTAACTGAAGTTTTATTTGAGGCTGTTATTGCGGTTTGTTTGAAGGCACATGTGCTTTCACATGCAAATCATAAACGAAGCGTTTTATTATTCTGTCGTTGGTCGCAATGCATTGTGATACTACAATTTTTCAGCTGTGTCACGACCGGGGCTATCTTGTGACTCAAGACGAGTTGGATCAAACACTGGATCAGTTCAAACAGCAGTTTGGTGACAAGCCGAGGTACCGCTGTTTTTATGGTTTTATAAAATCTCAAACCTCACGAAATCGTCCTATGATTCCAGTGAGAGGCGACCCGCGAGGAGTGATCTCATCGTGCTCGTAGCTCACAACGATGACCCAACAGGTAATGCCGTCTTTGATTGAATACGTAACTCTTTATCTTGTGCCCTTATATTTCAGATCAGATGTTTGTGTTCTTTCCCGACGAGCCCAAAATTGGCATCAAAACTATCAAGACCTACTGCCAACGTATGCAAGAAGAAAATATCACGCGTGCTATTATCGTAGTACAGCAGGGGATGACACCTTCCGCAAAGCAGGTAGGTAACCGATGGACTGATGATGACTACGGTGACCTTTTCCCAATCAGTCAGCGATGTTGATTACGTATCGTTCCTTTGCAGGCGCTTACGGACATGGCTCCTAAGTATATCCTGGAATACTTCTTAGAATCAGAGCTTCTTATCAACATCACAGAGCATGAGGTGTGGCATGTAGCTGAGTAGCACTTGTACTTTCAGTGGGTATTCTGAAAAACAAAATGTAGACAAATCGTACTGCTACCGAATTTCAGCTGTAGGATAGTATGGAATGCACATTTGTGCCAAAGGAACTGAGTTGTACTTCCTGCACTTGTGCTTTGGTGTAGAAGTTCCTGTTCAGGAAAAGTGCGCTGAAGTAATCAAATTTGGCGAAACATATCAAATGCAGAATGGTATCCGCAGAATCTCCGAATAGAAATAAAGGCTGAAAATGTGTAACCCTAGTTATAATCTACGTGGTATATTGCTTAGGTGCTTCCCAGTGAGTGCCTCCCGTTTCAACTTTTCAATTCAAATGTTATGTGGTTTGAACAGCTTCAGTTTAAACACAGGGTCAGCAGTTTTCCGTAAGGCTAACCGTTATTTTTCTCATTTTGCAGCTTGTACCAGAGCACGTTGTACTAACTCCGGAAGAGAAGGCAGAGCTGCTTGCACGATAGTATCCTTTTCATACCAGTCCCACTTATTATTCCTGCTTATTTCAAACAGGACTAGTGTGGCAATCAAATTATGCTTTGGGTCAATGACACTTTGTCTCAAATACATGACAGGCATGTTGATACTTTTGAAGTTACATGACAAGATTTTTTTGAGTCTTGTCATGATCATGCGATGTCATGATGAGACTCTTCAGGAGTTGATGGAATTAACAAAACTGATCGCCAAGAACAAAAAGTTGAAAAAAAGAAGAGGGGACTCACCGAAAAAAGCTAACATAACTCAAACCAGAAAAGCTGGCATCTTTCTTTTTGAGTGCCTCAAAGCTTGTGTGTTTGTCCATCATCCCATCTCACTGTCTGAAGCTGAGTTTCTCTTCATACTCACTAGGATTACTTTGAATGTAGCATACTCGAGGTACAGCAGATTATGTTTGCTGGATTTTAACATTGTATTGTATTCTACAACTTCACTAATAGTGGCCGAATCATCTGTGTGTAATTGTATCTGCCTTAACATGCGGAACAAAGCAAGCTGAAGGAAAATCATTTAATGAGGATCCAAGCTGGAGACCCTGTGGCCCGGTACTTTGGGCTGAAGAGAGGGCAGGTACATCTCTCTTCAGATTTTGATATGATCCAGTCTTAGTAATGTGTCCAGCTGCAAAATACACTCTATAGCTAATATGTGCATCACTTGACCTGTTGTGCAGTTGATTTCTTTTCTTAACCTTTTAGGTTGTCAAGATCATCAGGCCTAGTGAGACTGCTGGACGCTACATTTCTTACCGACTCGTGGTATAGTTGGCCGCATCTTGTTGTGTCACGTTTTTTCATACAGATACATAACATTTGTGTACATACAGGCAGTGTCAAAGATGCGTTTTTTTTAAGGGTTTGCATCGTTTTTCCTCATCTGCACATAAAAAAGTACTGATAAAAATTTAGTGTTTTGATCAATCCACTTCAGTGATCACGGTCACGTGACATGAGCATTCAGGATTTAAACTGTATCAAGGGGATATTTTACGCAAGAAATAATATTGATATATATATACTTTCCTGCCTGTGATAATACCCCGTTCATGTGCACAGAGTACCTACCAGATTTCTCGCACCCCTCTCACTGTTAGCAAGTTTCACATTGTTTATAGGATGCTGTGGTCATCACCTGTTAGAGACTGTAATTTGTAGCTTTGTTAGGATTGGCACTGTTTTCAGCGTTAGTCTGATTTATGGATCGATCTGAGTATGGAAATTGACACGACATCATTAGCATGACCAGGTTGTTGAACGTGGCAGTAAACTAAAAGAGAGAACATTTGTAATCTCGGAGCAGTGGTTGTTACTTGTTGTTCTAATTAATATTTTTTGGTTGCCTTATATATTGGGCCTGGCAGATTTTGCCCTGCATTACACCAGTTTTTATGATGTTGACTACCTGAACGTATGTATTTTGTTATTGAAAGTTTCGTTTTCGGAACAGGCCTTTTATTTTGCGCATTTTCCTACGGACACGTGGCGCCACCGTGTGGTGCGTTCGCGACTTCGTGAACTTCTCTGCCCAGTGTTTACAGACTGGGCGGCTCGTTCAGCATGTATCAGACGCGTGCTACGCTTCTGTCAACCAAAGTATCGAAAACACACACATAAGGCGAACTGGGCACATCCCATCACTTCATTCAATTTGGTGATATATCAGTGACTTGTGAGGCTATTTTATATGCCATATGGTTGAACTGATAAGCCCACAAGAGCACGAAGTCTTGTTCTGAACTGATCCTGAGTCACATCAGTGATCACATGTGCCAATTTCTTCTGAATTTCTGGGCATGAGCACAGAAAAGGGATGTGAGCTCATGAACTCGGGCCCTGTGGTCGTGAGTGCTCTGTCCATGTATATAGGTTTGTCAGTTACGGAGTTCGTTCACCAGCTAGCCTGCGACTAGGCCATTTAATCAGTCATTTCTGGTTGTGTCACATGTCACCTAGACTGTCATTTTATGTCGTAGAAACTA
>JARGYV010100805.1:0-27254 GCA_029532675.1 Ornithodoros moubata | reverse complement strand
ATGCCCAAATACGTTTAACCGTTTGATAAGAAAACGTTTTCCAGACTACACGTTTATCTAAATGGCGTTTAACACGATTAAACGGAAACGTTTAAGACGGAAATCGGAAAAACGTTTCAGATCCCGAGCCCTGGTCTAGACTACGTGAAGCAGTTCACTGAAAGGTGGGGACAATAAAAGCAAGCGGATTAAAGGAAAAGCAGTGATTTAATTTCCGTCATTCAGCACTTTACAAAACCCTAAAACCTTAAACAACGTCGGCAACATCGCGCGAAATAACTGTACAAGAACGAAGCGATTTATGGAATCGTGTCCGTTCATCTCCCGCACTCGCATGAAACGACAGCGGATAGCAGCGCACGCGATATCCCCAGCACGCGTGTAAAAGAAACCTGAGAAAATATCGCTATACGAACAAGCGCCCTCTGAACTCTCTTGTAGCCCATATGGGTGTGCATTTACAGGGTCTACCTACCCTAGGGATTCAAACTGACCACTGACATAAAAAAGTAGCAGTGAACTGTATTTTGCTAATTGTGTCAATCGAAGTATGTTAAGAGAAGCAAGTAAAAGTGAGCTTGGGGCATCAAATGATTTGAAAGTCATTACACACTTCTGCAACTTAGTTAACGGGACTAGATGAGTATGACCAGTAAAGCCCCAAGATGAAATACAATAACTTAAACGAGCGCACAAAAGGAAAAATACAAAGAAATTAAAATAGAAATAGGGACGAAAAATCTTACTTTTGTCAAAGCGGGCTTTGTGCATATATCAAAATATGCGAATCAAATTTAAAGTTGATGCCTAACAAAACACCTAAGAATGTAATGCGCTCACGTTGCTGAAGAATAGATCCATTCAGCATCAGAGAGTGGAAGGAGCAGGACGAGCAGCCACTCTTTACAGCCAGTCGTTGCTCCTTTTCGTCGATTCATTTATTTATGAAGTTCACTGAAATCTATACTAACAGGGGCGGGTGAACCAGGGACGCTGAAGTGCCATCGCGCCGCGTGCTGTTCATTCTCGAGCTCACAGAAGAAGCATAACAGATTGGAGCATTCCACTCATGCGACTATATTTGGCTTCGCACTTGTTCATAAGCGGGCAGCCCTTTGTCGCTCTACAAGGCATTTGCAGGGAGGATGGCTGGGAGACCACCGTTCAACAAGTTCTTTACTCTGACAACCCCAAAGGGGGCATGTAACCGGTCGAGTCCCCGGTACGAAGAAATGGGCCCGGTGTTCCCTTCCAGACTCGACATCTTGCAGTATCCGCTGGCCTTCATGACAATGCATCTTCTGGAAAAAGCCTGTGGGCTCGGTGAGTGATGATTTGCGTGCGGTCCGCCTTGCGTTAAGAAATGAAGGTGAAAATTCACTGGTAGACTTGACAGTACCCCTCGCTTACACTTTTTCCTTCAGATACCCTTCTCTCCATTTGGAAGACAAACTGGAGCAAGAATTACGCCCAAATAATCGACGCTGGTTGGAATGTACGTGGTGCTGGCTGATTTAATCCCACTTTAGTGTGGAACCTGGAGTTGCTCATGCTATACGAGCATCGCCTGAGAGCAAGAGTGCGTCAGAATTGAGAACAATGTCTTTCTTGTTTCAGTTATACACCACATTTCCTCGAGTGATTCGAGCCTCCATGTTGGTCATGTGTATGTTCATCCTCCCCAGTGCCATGAAGTCCTTCTACAAGTGTATGAGCAGTGATGACAGTTCTCCAACAATCAACGCCTCTTTCGCGACGACAACCAGAAGGGTGCCCTCGAACAAATGGGAAAAGTTCCATCTCTATTGTGTCACTTTCTTCTGGTTTATTGTCCTCTTCTTTATGGGGTAGGGTCATGCATCCAATTCACCGGAATGGACTTGGCTAACAACCGATGTTGGAAGAGGAAATATCGCTTTATTTTATTTGTGTTTTTCTGTGGGTTTATATCCACGTGCATTTTACGCGATAAATGTCAAATTGATTCAGCAACTCGGCTACTCGACAGAATAGATTGCAAGGTTCACGAGTATCGATAAACTTTGCCTCCCGGTTAGTGCTCTCAGACTGTTCTTTTCGATCTGTTTCGGCGATCTGGTAGGCTTTCATTAGTCCTGATTTGAATTATCTAGGTTAACTTTTCCGAACGCAATGTATTCATTCGACAGTTGGTAACCATATTAGTCCCTCCTGTTAAGATTTGTTTGTGCTAATAGACTTCTGATTTAATCTTTAGCCTTATGCTGGTCGTCTGCTTTGTGGCAAACAACGTTATGGAGAAGACCGTGAAAAACCTGAAGAGCTTCTCTCACATGGTGGAAAAGCAGTACCGACACTATCGGAATGACATTTACATGGTATGTATGTTTCACTCATTTTCCGTTACGTGGAATACCTCGTCATGCAAGAGCCATGCATAGAGTTGACACAGATTATAACTACCAAGTGCCTTTCCCATAGCTAGTCGACATGATTCCAGACCCAGATACATATTTGTATAGTTAGTAAACAGGAGGTGGCTCACGAGTGACCCGCAATACGTTAACATTAATGAGCTGAAGGCGAATATTATCAGGTTTATGTTTCTGTTGAAATGACGTTTCTTTTTTTCATGCATGTATATTTGCTTAAGAGTGTGTGCTTTGCACTTTGCAGACGACATCATGCGCGTCCGCTCAATATATTCAGCTGGTGTGGAAGTCTCTGGATCCTATATACAAGGGTGCGTCAAGAGTAGGTCATCGCTGAAAGTTATCTGCGATGCATTATTTCACTTCTAGGCTGCGTTTCCAATCTGGCTGCTGACCTTATGGACCCAATATTCCAGTCAGTAGACATCAACGCTATAGGCTCGTACCTCGTTCGTGAGTTGCCACCCTATTCCGCATTACATAGGGAGAGCGCGCTCTAAACGTACTGTGACGCTGGTGTAGTGCTGCCGCGCGTCTACAGCATGGTGTCCGACCTGCAGCTAACGGGGGCAGTGCTTAATATTGAGGCTGAGAATATCCAGACCCTTCTAGCCTCAGTGCTGTCCGGCATAGATGGTCTTCAGAGGGACTGTGACGACGGAGGTGCTGCTCATGCGTTCTGCAACGACCTTAAGAACGACTTCGTCAAACTAAACAGCACAAACTTCTCATTTATGGTACGTACTTATGTCGACGTAATAACGGCTCTTATCTTTAACATTTCTCGCCGGTACACCGATCCTCATATCGTCCTCATGTGTGGGTCCCACCTAAACGTTTTCGGCTGGGTTAGCCGCGGCATATTGTACATGGATGGAACCCATCCACAAACTCGTGTGTTCTCCCACAGTGCGGCGCTTCTCGTCTTCTACGACTGCATTTCGGAAGTAATCCAATCGAGAGCCAGACTTTAAAAATGGCCGCTTGCGCGTCAGCCAATAATCTTTTAGCCTGAAACTCCCGCCGGCCCCACCATCGTTCAACATCTTCGATAACAGTGATGTCTCTTTCTGAAGCGTGATGATTGGCTGACAGTAAAATCTTAGCTGTATCCTGTAACAAAAACCTGTATTTTTGTCGTTTCTACCCCGAAAAAGACCCTAGGGGGACATATATGGATTTGTTTTATAATCGTCCACCGGACGTTGCCTTGCCAGTGCGTGGCAGTTATATCGTTACCCCCTTCTCCATTTTTAGGTAGAAGACATAAGCGAACATGTGAGGACCATGAAAGATCTCATGTTGCAAGGGAACGATGTTGTGCTTGTGCTCGTAAGCCGCTGCAAAATTTGGTGAGACTTTCCGGATTCACAGTTCTTCGCTTTCACAGGAAGTTACTGACTACGTGTACATGAGACAAGACCCGGACCACTTCTTTCTCGACATGATTCGAGGTTAGTTCCTCATTTTTGTTTCATGACTTATAAGATTCCATGTTTATATCCGGTTACAGCGAGTGAGGGAGGTGGATGTCCTAAAAAAAACATGCTTTTGTGGGATGGTTGTCCTTGCAGTCGTACAGCGGCGCGGAATTCATGCTGAATATTTGCATTCCGGTCACGCGAGATGCAACTGAGACTGCGTGGCCCAGTACTGTCTAATAGATGCGAGCAACAGAATCGACTAACGCAGATGAGCCATGGGCTCAGGATTAGATGTCGACATGCGTTTTATTTTGGCCATTGCAGACATGAACGCAACCGAGCCCGGGCTAGATACCAGTTTGGCGTACATTTCAAACCACCTGAAAGCGGCATCTATTCTGGGAGACTTGACATACTTGACGTCGTGGGCTGCCAGCCTACTTTCAAACATGGAGGCTGTTTTAACTGCGGCCGTCTCCTATGTCTACCTGCTAAACATTGTTCACCTTGCGGCCATGACCATATGTTGGTTCTTCGCCTTCTCCAGTGCAGTCTTCGGTCTCCTGGGAAAGACAAGGCAGGGTCTCCTTGACAAACAGCTTGCTTCCACGCTAATGAACATTTCCACTTTTGTCCACGAAGTAATTGGTTTTCAGGTGAGAATCTGTCACCTACAGCTAGTCCTACAAGTCCACGATTGCGTTTCAATAGATCACGTAATGAATACCGATGCCTTGTGGACGTGTCCTGTGAGTTCGGAAGGAGCAGGTGTGCGAAACAAGACTAAGCCACATAGGTGTTTCCCAATAGGCAATCGTAGCGTGTAGTGCAACACAATCCTTGTGCGTTCGGCCAGCCCCATACATGTTCGGTGGTTCGTATGCGTACACTCCACTTTAGTCTGGGTGGATGTGTACAAACTATGGCACCTATTTCCCGTAGCAGAAGAATAATGTTTCGGACGTGAAAATATCATGTGTATTTCATTGTCAGCTATTCATGGCGCTGTCCCTGTACGTCTTTGTTGGTGTAATCGGCGAACGCAGCGTCTGCGGAGCCCTACGGGACGTCCGGAATGAGAATATGTTAAACTTCCTGCGACGCATGGAAGAGAGCAGCTGGTACGACTGGGCCTCACAGCTGCCAGATATCCTGGACCGCTGCAATCAACAACTGCCCATGTACGAGGTATGACTGGTGCATTTATTTTTCGAAGAACCATTAGAGATATTTCCACAGTAGATTTTGCTTCTCGGCAAAACAGAAGCTCTCTTTCCCCGCCAAAGGATGAAAAAAAGTAGTAGCAGTGAGGAAGGAGAAGTGTAAATGGTAATACCTTCGGTGAACTGGGTGATCAGTCGTTACAGTTTACTAGGAATACATAATCCATGATTTGAGGAAGCGGATACTGGAGAACTCTCGCAGTGGCAAATGGATTCAGACGGTACTTGGAACGCAACTCGAACCATTTTGTAGGTGATGATAGGAGCGCAAACGGATGCCCTCGTAGCCGCAGGTGCGACGGACGCGGTGTCAACCGCCCTTCGTAATCTCCAGTCAGCCGTCTACCCGTCGACATCACGGATGTATGACGGCGTGCTCACTGGCCTTTTTAGCGAAAGGAGTATACATTTGTTTAACGAAACGCTGTGGCTTCCCCTGTCTGAACTCAGCCAGCAGGAGGATCCGTCGTTAGAGGTGAGCGTCATCGGAAGAGTGGGCTTTGGATCCTGAGGCTTTGCCTTTCGCAGGCTTTCGCTTTGGACAGGATGAACTTGCTGTACAGCATTTCGCAGAACTTCCGCCAGTACCATAACGCCTTACCGAACCCGAGCGATCAGGTGTGTAACCCTGTAACTGGTCGTCTGTTTCCATAGTCTGCTTTTATGCCCGTCAGTGGAAGTGAACATTACCATTCTGAATAGCGTTTGGTTCGCACCGTGTTTTGAAGTGAAGTGTATTTTTCTTCGTTTGTGTGTGTCTTGTCCGTTGCCCCACATCGGATACTGACGTGGTCTTTAACTGTGGCATCCCTTTCGTCTCTTGCAGCGTCAAAAGACGCAACAAACGGCGCTTCGGAAGATGGCAGAATACATTGAACATATCGGAGACCGCATGCGGGACGTCGAGAACACCACCGTAAGTTTTTGTAGGCGAACTTGGGAGGTCTTAGAAGCTAGTTGTATGATAGCTATCACGTTTCTGGTACAAGCCATCTGGCAGAAGCGGATTGTTGTTGTCTGTGACTCATCGTGGTCAGTAGGCTTACAAATGATAACGTTCAACATATTTCAGAAAACATTCAACGAGCAGGCTGCCATAATTGCTCAGTTCAACGCCGTACCTATGAGGGTATGTGGGTCGGTATCGAGCATAGTAAACTAGGCAAAGTAATCGGTTCACGCGTGTTCGCAGGATGCTGCTGCTGCACAGTATGATTCACTGAACGCCATACACGACAGGTTTGAGAACGCCAGCGTAAGTGTGACTATTGTTCCACATGGTAAGCATCGTGCGGATAAGGAAAGTGAGGAAAAGTCATTTTTGTTTTCAGTCAACTCGTTGCTTACGAGACTACGGTGCTCAGCTCTTAGAACACACTGGCAACGGTATGAAGTATGCGGTGCGTACATGCACTTTGTTTGTAGTGTCGTAGCTGAACGGAAAGCTGTAACGGAAACTGTTGCCTTGTAAGTACGAGAGGCAGCCATAGAGCAACGTTTCAAAATGTGTTCAGAATCGGTATGTCGAAACACCTTGAACTGTGGCTAGAACAGGACGCAGACGCCTGCTAGGAAGATGCTGCACCGATGACGTGTGGTTAAGTCGCTCAGATGATGGCCGCCGCTTAATAGCATACACCATTGGGATAGGAGGGGACATCGGCGCATCACGTTGTGCCTGACAATTGTAATACTGTTATGCTAATTAGGTGTTGCACGAGACTGGGAAGTGTGCCTACATCAGCTACGCCTTCAATTTGACCGCCTACATGCTATGCGACCAGATAGTCTTGCCTTTGGTATGTTCTGCTGGAAAATATAGCGTCGTGGGCCTCTTCCTTAAGTGTTTTCTTCTTTCAGAATTACTACTGGTTCGCCATGGTTTCTTTCTGTCTTGGTTTTATGCTCTCCATGGCGATTGGCTTCGATCTGAAACACGTCTATCGTCGGCTGGTCGGCCCTGCACGGCCTTTGAACGAATTTTAATAGTAGTTTCAATCGGGGATTGATTGTCATTGATCGCTTGATTCATTGATCTCAGTCCTGTTCGATGCGAAGAAATAAAAGTTTGATGTCCGATTTCTGTTCGCAATGTAAGTATCTGTTCTGTATTGTGTGAGTAAAGCTGTTCGAAAGCGCATCCCCCAGTTCTGTGCTCCCTCAATCCTGCACTGCCTGTGGCATAGGCCCGTCTGTCAGGAGTCTGCTAGTTTTGAGAGCTACTTTCGTGGCGGATTTGAATTCTTCTGGTGACTGGTCTTCTTGGAGAAGGCACATGGTGGCAGAGATCTTTCTGGAGTCCGCCCGGGGCACAGCATTCCTAGCTGTAGTGCTATCAAAAGGCTATCAAGGTGGGTTTCGCTCAGAATTAAATCTTTCAAAAAGAAAACATTAAAATAAATTCTAATAATTCAGCTTGAAAAATAATTCTTCAATAATCAAGCGTTCGCAATTTTTGAGATCGTCATATACCCACTTTGCACACACGGTGCGCACCGTTAGGAATAAAGCGATGAAAATTGACGGTGCCCACGGTTTTCGCGTTCGCCTTAGGAAGTAGCGTCAGTGCAGCTAACTAATGTTATGTCCAAAGCCCGAGACTGCATTAGGAGTGAAAAAGGCAAACACAGACCAAGTCTGATAAACTGAGACCCTGTTTGGGTATGTCCTCTATCTATCCACTTTCTCGTAAGCGTTATGTAGCTGTGAAGGTTTTCCACAGTCACGCCTCTATTAACATATAACGGGGCCGACTATTTTGACACTCAGGATCTTAAGGGGGTGGATTTGGCAGGTTAGGGCTTTCAGCGTTTATTTTTACGCGATTTAATTTGAAGGGTTGGACCCGAGGTACACCCCCTTTCCTGCCAGCTGAAATCGGACTGGTTGAAAACTCATTCCTAAAGAGTTACGTTTCTCTTTTCGTGTTGCGGCAATGCCTCCAGTAGGATGCTGTTTCGACGTCAGCCGTGAGACATTCGTCCCGCTCCCCGTCTCAACGGTTGCCACAGCGGCGTGGGATGTCGCCTACGAGCCAAAAGCGACGCCTAATCAACTGAAGGACGCAGCCTGTACTAAGGGGGTATGCGACGTGCTGCTAGGCTTTATGCCCGCCAGTCCTCCTGCGCCTCGGAATTGTGTCTTCCTTGTGTGTCGGTAATGTTGTGGAGTCTCACGTCGATACGGGCGCAACAATCTTTTGCATGTCGGCCATCACGGCTCCACTGGATGCATATTCCAGGTAGTACGGGTTTTGTTGCACGAATGAGAAACAGTACGACAAATCGACGCCTTCGGCTCAGTTAAGCTGGATTTAGATCCAAATTCTCCCATTTACATTCATTACGCCCCGCTAGTTCACGTAAATACGAAATGGGTTTATCTAAAAGTTTGTAAACGGTGAAAGGCGATTTCTGTGGCGTCGTGTGGCTGCTACTACTTCTTGGGGATCATCATCATCGTAGTGGCCATTCCCTTTATATTGTCACGAATGATGTACACAGGGCGACGCACTGATCAGCCTGCGCTCACTTTAATTAGCACTTGGACTTCAGCGCAAAAGCGAGGTGAGCTTTTCAAATCCGGGATTTTGCGCAGATTGCAACACAATGAAGAGTCAAAGAAGACATCGCGTATCAAAGAGATCTTGCTGGCGTAAGATCCTTATCACGTGGGCTGGTGCATGATGTTTCGCGAAACATTTTATCAATTAGTGAGAGCTGCTCGTCGCTAGGATGCGTGGCAATATGATGATGATGATATGCAATTACTGCCTGCCGAACTTGACCTCACTATGGGCTGGCAGTGTTACGGCTATTGTGAAAATGGCAACTGCTGCCTAAAAACACCTAAAAGATTGGTATTGGCCAATGTCATCTTCACCCGGAACCACTACCGTATGTGATATTTAGAAGAAAAGCTTACGTTCTTCTTCTTCTGCTTTCTCCTTTTTGGCCATTAGGGGTCCTACAACGAAGAAGACGACGTTCTGCGCTTGCGTACCATTTCTCTCTTTCCTCCTCTCCATGTTACGAGACGTACTTCACTGAAAAAAAGAAAAAACTAAGCAATTAGTCTTTACGAATCTCCACAACATTTCAAAGTCACTACAAAGTGCACTATCGCCCGTGAACGACGAACGTTGAGCTGCAGTTGTACTGATGTATTTAGCGTTTTCCTATGTACACTGCACGTGCGAAAATGAAGGTCAAGTACAAACTAGCCTGAACGTGCTACCTACCTATGCACCACAGACACCACGGCCTGCTGACTGGACGATTGACCAACTGAGCATGATCCGGGCCTATCGCCTCATTGGCACTACCACCAGGTGCTACCAACGGACTGTTTGGCCGTACCACTGAGACTATTTCAGCAGCACTATTCGGCTCCAGCAGTTGTCTTCTGCTGTTCTGTTGAATAGGATGTTTGCAGCAGACCCATGGACGGCCTGGCCAGTGCGCGAGGCCGATGAACCGCAATATGACGACCTTTCCCCAGCTTTCCTATAGCTACCCTGCGCTGAAGCTCGGCGCAGTGGCGGGGGAGTAGACTGTCGTGCGATCGCTGCCTTTGTGAGCAGCCTCACCATATGAAATATTGCCACGCGCAAGAAGATAAAGAACCGCCACAACTCCCGATAACCTAGACAGACAAGATAGCACGCGCCAACATCGTCGTCATCGAGATCCATCTACAGATAGCCGGAACAGAGGGAGGCTGTGGTTGAAAGCGGAACTTTCCAGCCATTCTATCTTTCGGGAACCTTCCTACTGTTGTATAATACTGCGTTGCGCCTAAGCCGGGGATTCTTAGCACTACGCTAATGGGTCGGATAGGCTAACAAACCTTTTGCGTGTTCGTTACTCCATTCCTGACAATATTGCGAAAGGTTATCCGTGGTGACTTATTAAACAAACTTGTGCTGCCACTCGTAAAAAGAAAAGAAAAGATTACAAACGTCACTGACCTGTCGACGATCTTCTTCTGCACTGATGGTCACTTTACATCATTGGCCACGTGGTTCAGTGCCTACCTCGTTTCAAAGATGCAAGAGTCAAGCGCATATGCGGGCTGCATCTCGGGCAATGAAGGTAATCAGGCAGTAAGGTCTTTTTCCACGACCACATCAGTACCCTGTTGCCTGATCACAGGAGTCGAGCAAGCCACTGATCTTGAGGCTTTTAATACGGACTGGGCAAAGGTAGGTGAATGAAATGGCATTGATATAGACGGATGAGATCTATAATAAAAAAAAGTCTGGGTTTGCGCAAGAACATATCATTTTTGTCGTTTTGCTATGTTTCGGCCCAAACTCTGGCTGTTTTCTAATATGAAGGACAGCTGTCTGCTGAATGTTTCTACCCAAGAAGCACAATGTACTGAAAGTCGGGTGCAATAGGGGTCGACGGATGGAGCGAGGTTGTCTTTGTAGTTTGTGGCACTTTAGAAAGACAGCGACAAACAGGTAACACACCTGACGACCACCACTAATGCACTGGACTTTCAGTACATTCTGCTGCTAGAGTATGTATTACACTCAACCAATCCCACGCTAAGACGCGGCGAGCATTTTGTGACGTTGTTGCGTTAAGCAAGGCCCTCGAAGGTGCTACTGGATGGACTGCTCACTGCTCGATGGACATGACTTGTTTAACACGTCTGTTTGGTGGAACAAGTTACGGAATGGCTCCAGACCCAGCATCAAGTGGGATAACGTACACATAACACAGTATAACGAATTCGAAACACTTAACAAGAAGCCCGCAAGTTGAAGACTTCGTTTCGCAAAATCAAGCAGTAATGTTTTTATACATCTGGTCTGCCGTGTCGTATTAAAAAAAAAAAGAAAAAAAAAAGAAAGGGCCTGGAATAGAGTCGAGGATCGAGTGTACAGCTAGAAAACCTTTCGGGCTACTACCAGCCAATTACTGGGTAATGTAACCGACATGTTTTACCGCCATTTCCGTCGTAAAGATTTGCTACGGAAAAATCCAATAAACAACCATACGATTCAGAGTCAATTCTCGTCCGCAAAGCAGGTGCATACAGTTCGAGGCAAAAGTTTATGGAACATGTAACATCCCGGTGTCTGACAGAAGAAAGAGAGTGAAAAATGGATGAGCGAGTGGACTGATGCACTGGTAATGTTGAGGAAAGTGCTATTAGTCAATAGGTGGACCGGCTGCAAGGAAAGCAAAGCCTCTAGCATGTTCCTTAAACTTTGTTCTCGCGCTGTGCACGCATGCTCTCCCCTGTGGTCCATTCCAACACGAAAGTACCGGCCGCACTTAAGTTCTAAGGTCTCCCAACTTATTTCGGACAAGCGACTTATATCAGAAAGCTGCAACATCCGTCACTTTTCAACATAAGCTCCCTGTAGAGTAACACATTTTCACAATGTCGACGCTAGTCGTTGCCAGTCGGGCGCTGGTTGAAACATAGTCAAGGAGGACGGAGCGCGGCTGGAAGTGCCCAAACGCTGCCTAAGTTTCCGCTTGATGTTTTACTCCATTGCCGTACTTACGTAAGGTATAGGTAGGGTCATGCCAAAGTGTAGCTCGCAGTCGATCAGTTATTTCAGGTAGTAAGTTCCATAAGTTCAGGCATAAGTTCCGGTTAGTATCGCAGTTTTTGAATGTATAATCACTCGTCTAATTGCTCAGAAGAGATGTCCACGTGCAGTAGTAGAGAGAATAGCCCGGACTGCAGACGCGAAAGGCCGTATACTCACGTGCGTACAAGGGCGCCTCTCTACTGTCGATAGCAATAGGTTAGTGTTTTTCACTATCCCTTTTCTGCATAATAATACGACAGTATAGGTGATGTGCGTGTTTGTGATAGGTGAACGTAAATGGCTGCACGATGACGTGACGAAAACGTGTTTCGTCTGCAGTGGTAGACCTAAAAAAGAAAAACACACTGAAACTTTGCCTTACTTTTAATGGCAAGTAGAGGGGCTTGTCTGTAAACGGATATTTGCAGTATAAATTGGCTTCGTAATCCATATCAACCGCTGGTGGATAAACGTGGGCTCAAGGAAAACCCGACACCGACACGGCTGCCGCGACCAATATTCCGTCACACAGACGTCTTCGGAAGTCGGACAGACAGACACCAGAGACAATTCATTTCGGAATTTGTTATTTTTAATAATGACAAGATGTAACAACGAAAAGCTTGTTCCCCAGTGACGCTTCTCTTAATCTCAACAGGATCACAGCGTACCTGCATTGGCCGCAGAGCAGTTTCCGCGAACACCCCTGTTTCGTATTTGCTTGTGCAATGCGGTAGCCTAGCAACAATGTGCGTTTAATTCCAAACACTGATATTCTTGCCAAAGCATCAACCATGCGTGCATTTCATTCGCTGATGCTGAATTGCAACACTCATCTGTGCAGTGTAAAAAGTAGGCGTGCGGTGAGCTACAAGTGTTATATTTTTTCTCTCTCTCTCTCCTTCACGGGTCCCGTTATCAGAGACTAACATCGAGGGCGAAGTCTTTCCTTCGTCCAAAGCGAAAGATTCGACGAAAAAGTTAAAATTTCATAACACCGTTGCCAGACGATAACAGGACAATTCACGTATAACATTGAATAATACAAGGTTGATAAGAGGTGAAGATATACAAATAGATCGGTGGCTCTGGTAAAGTGCGGCTGTTAATTAACACAACACTGGAACGAAACAGATGACATGGAGGCACCTACCTGGTTGAAGCAACAAAAGAAAGACGGTATATTACGCTATTTGACGCTCTAACGGCTAACGCAATGCCAATGACATCAAAGAAAGCGGACGCCACGAACATGCTGGATACATTAATTATAGCTATCATAAGGATGTGGTCACTCAAATTAAAATTCCACAACTTTGAGGCGTCCAACAATGTTGCGTCAGAGTTCAATATCTTCGAAAAATCCAATTCAGTTTTTACACTGTGTAATAGACAATCGAATCCAAAATCCCTATAAAATTCAATCCAGTGTATGTGGCAAAACCGCGAAATGTAAGCAGACGACCCAGCATTCCGAAATATTTTCTTCCTCATCTTTCTCTGGAATCGTCTGTTATCTACCAGTTTGCAGAAGTACTGCGATTTAACTCTTCCTTTTCTGCTTTTCTTCCAGCTGTCTACTTTTATCCCCGTGCATCGTTCGCGATCACGTGGCTCGCTATCGCAGCGCCGCCTGGCAGGCCTGTTCAACCAGGGCGGTTGCAGTTGCGAATTCGATCACCATGGTTTGTAGAAATGAAACACAAAGGAACATACGTTAGACACACACAGACACAAAGGTACAGAAGCACGACAAATGAGACAGATGTAGAGCCCTGCACATACTCCTGGATATCCATTTGTTCCGATTTAGTGGGAAACACAGTTGTCGAATGTCCGAGTCGATATCACCTGGGGCGCCCATTATTCGTCTGCTATAGATGATCATCTGTACTGCTTCCGTTTAGCTGTACCTCGTTCACGTACAGGCTGCAATAAGGCGCGTAGGTAACGAATTTATTGTGTTCAGTCTTTTCGGACGCGAAGAACTGCTTTGCAACTATAATATTTGGAGAACACCATGCACTGTATCAGCGACTGTCATGCCGCCTTCATAGCGATAACTCTTACAAATTGTTTAGGTTCTAACATGAAAGTTGTCGTGTCTACAACACATGCAGGGCTCTACATGTACACCGAAGGAAATGGAAAAAGCGCGCAAGCGTGGTGCACGTGACGTCATCATCAACTTCATATACATGAACATCATCACTCCCTACCAATCAGAGTTCGCGACAACTGCTCTGTAGCCATCGTTTGCGTATCATCATTGCCACATCGGATCCTTAACCAGAGAAAAGTTTGAAAATGAAAGCATAAAAAAAAAAACACACTAAGGACAGCTGCATTGACACCCTTGTTTAAGTTCCTTCCTACGCCTATGACCTCAATCTGATGATGTCTTTGTCGTATACACAACAACGGGGGTATTTTTTTAAAGTTCGGTGATGAAACAATGTGCATTGGGACTAGTGTGTATGTGTAATGGTATCTTCCGTTCGCTAAACAATGTTGAACGGTTCATGAGAGGAAAAGAAGTGACCGCTCTGACTTTCGAGCTACGGAGAAAAGATGTCCTGGTTACAGTTATTATGAAGTCATCTTGCACGCGGGATATTTGGAGTCATATGGAAGAGTTGCACCTGGATTTTATCTCTATATATTTCTGCTGTATCGAAAAAAAAAACGCTTAGCCGGACAGGCTACCCGCAGTGAAAGTCGAGACGCCGGACAGTGTCGAGTGGACAGTGGGTAGCACCGCGTGGTTGCGGCAGCAACTACACGTGACTAGTTATGTCGATCTTCGACAGGTCAAATGTCCCGACAGTTATCGACAATATGCCCTTTGTATACGTCGTGGGGAGTCCCATAAAGGAATCGGGAAACGAATTGACGAGAAATGGGCGGTGAATTGTCGCCATGAGACTATATTCTGGCAGCCTTTTCTGCAAGCCTAACACAGGCATGAACTGCAGTTCGAGGTATGTTGTCACTACCGTTTCCATTTGTTTCTGAGGTGATGAATGCTTTATATGCAGCGACAGTTCACCACTACCCATTTTCCCCTTAAACATCTAGGCTTTGACATCTTTTTCCAACGCATCTAACGGACTCAGTAACAAGGATGTTTCTACGGGCCCTCGATTTTACCAATGTACAATTGGTTCGCAGTCATGTCACATGTGCTTTGTATATTAGCATTTGGGGATTCGGAGAGGTACCACTGTCGAGTATCAGCATCTAAGGGATATCTTAGGCAAGTTAATCCACTGTATTTTTCTGCCTGAGCATTTGGCGTGCCGCGGTCCAAATGAGCAACCCTCCACTCGTCAATTTGGAGGCTACAGAAGCGTCATAACTTCAACGATAATTTTGGAAAATGCTGGGTTATAATGTCTGTTGGATGTTTCTGATGGAAGGGCAGAATGAACCTGTTCGCTAACTGATCATGTGCCAGGTCACATCACCTTGGAGTAGACCAGTGACACTAGAGGACAATTTGGCTGGTCATGGCGCTACTTTAATTGTAGGATAGGTGGCGGTGCGAGCATGTAACAGATAATAAGGGTTCGTGAACACTATCCTGCGGCATGGCAGTAAACATTTCATGATATAAATGCTTATATCGCTCCTTGTCTCATGAAAACAGAGTGAAAGAAAATTGCAAAATGATACCAGAGATAATAAAGCCTTTGAGGCAGCGTAATCGGGTAAGTTTTCTATCTTAATTTTTGTTTGCTTTTTTGCGAATTGAAATCGTCAGTGCAGTCAGCGGCGTGGTTTGGTGGCTCGCAGGCCTAGCTTGAAGCAGCGCGGTTTTTCTCCGCAGGTGGCGCTCTATATTCGAAAGTCCATTCGTTTCCGGTTTGTAAGAAGCGCTATACGGTAACGGCAACATACTACCAAGAGGATTTTCGGAGTCAGCGTGGATACTCGTCGCAGTGGACATACATGCAACGGCGTATTGCTGTAACGGAAGCGTATTTGGCAGATATCAGAGTAATTAGGCAGATGGTTTCTGACGACATGCCTTTCAACGAAGCATACTCGTGTACCTTTCACTAGAGACTGTTCAAACAATCCCGCGAGGAACTTTCTGCGGTCACTCTAACAAGAGGCTTTCACGTATAGCGAGCGTGGCGTTGTGAGAAAAATGGTGTCACTATGTGTGGACTGGGGAACAAAGGCATTATAAAAGCACGTGACTCTGCATTTCGTATTTGTACCCTTAGAAATATACAGTCTCTATAGTTATTTATAGGTACTTTACAAGGAAACTGTTGAACACAGAAATAAGTTTTCTCCCTATGGCACAATTCTGGCACAGCCCTTCCGCCGTCTGCGTGATGACGGAGGCGGCCAATGGGAGGAAAGAAGGGAAAGGCAGGACTCTTCCTATTGGTCAGACGAGTAACGGGGCTGTGCCATCACCGTATGATTTTATCACTAAGGTCACAGGATAAATAGCGCGATGACTGCGACCTGTATTCTCGGCTAACAGTTCTAAAGCGAGCAGTGGGTGGGGCGAGTGGTAAAGGCGGGGTCGGAGCCTTGTCTTGGAAGGTGCGTTGCTCTTAAATTTTGCGTTAGGAGTCACGTGACTGCCGTGAAACCGAATGTCTTCGTGGTGAGGTTGAATAGCCCTAGCATATGTCCTGGTCCAAGGTGTGAGACATCACGGTTACGAACGACAACTTCAGGTTTGTATTCCAAATCACTGAACTACAACGCGATGGTGTTCACAGGAGAGAGTTCATCAAACATATATAAGCGTTACTCTTTAAAATGCACATGTGGTTCTATTTAGAACGCGCGTGGGGCAAAGTCTCGCGCGGCTTCAGACTTTATGAACAGTGAACGCATTGCGTGCATCCAGCTTTACCTCAAATTTCATGTGTACCCACAACCGAACACTACATACGAACTCCATTCGAGCACTACGTGTCACCGGGTGGATCATACATTTTTTCTCCAGGATCATGAATGCACACCGATGTCCACGTGACAAGGCTCCGCGCAAGCACCCCGCCCACGGAACGTAACCGTTTATCCGCGTCCACAAGCACCATACAGCATCCTTTCATCATATACTGTCAAAAAACCTAAACATTTTTTTTTTTTACAAGTACTAGGTTTCTTTACACGAGGTAAGCTCCAGGTGGGCGCCACGGTAATAGCATGATCACGGGAACCTACACCAGCAGATTCCCCTTGTGCTCTAGAAATGGCATAGAGGGAACTCGCCCTAAGAGACGTTCAAACGGAGTGCTGGCATCTGGTGACTTCTTATGTACACTTTTCGTTTGCAACGGGGATCGCTGCAGACGCTGCGGTGAATCCCCTGAGTGACTGGGATTCAGTATATGCTGTTCGCGCCCGATGTGGCATGCCGGCTGTCTCGTGCCGTGTTATTATTCTAGATGCCTCCGATTGCCGCAGATAATTCCAATGGACGGCGATGCTGGTTGGAACTTAAAGCGGTACCATAGTTGCCTTTAACAATTTTGAGTGAGCTCCGTGGTTGCCAGACGTCGGAGCTCCGCTCTCACGGTTAGCCAAGTGACGGCATAAAGCCATCGTTTGCATCGCTAGTGCCTACAAACTTTCACGCTTTTGTGTCAGAAAACCAGGCAAAGCAACGACAGCAGACAGCGCCCACAACGGCTGCATCAGCCACATAGTCATCAACAGCAACAACCGTTCGTAAATAACATCGCTTGTGGTGCAACAAGGATTTCACTTGCGTTTTCTCATGCTCAGGGAATAAAATGATTAAGTACCTCCAGAGGGCGCCGTCAATCCTCTGGACACAATATATACAGAAGACCTGAAACGACATGAACGTCGTACAACAAGAGTACGAAATCGGAGTGAGATTGCGCCGGACCATGGGATCGCCATGGACACTCACGAAAGATCAGCATAGAAAAAGTTCGAGTGCGTCCGGGTGAGACATTCGAGTGCTACAGGGGTTCCGACCAGATGGTGCCTTGTGCACATGAACCAGCAACTTTTCGTGGGTACCATTCGGGTACATTTTGCGCTGCTGCATATTGGTGCATCCTTTAGCGGCTGAACTGACCCGACCGAAAAACGTGTGAAGGGGCTTGAGGGTGTCGGTCGGTATGCTGCAACACTGACTTTAGTCCTGAACGCAATATTTTCAGTGCTTCTTTTAACAGATAACTGCTGCCCAAAAACCTGTATAACGTGGTAACGTACATGTTGAACAGCAGCGCTAAACACAGCAATATTCTACCCAGGACAATGTTCCCTTCAAAACCATGGCCTCACCTATTCGTGCAGCTGCCTTTTTAAAAGCCTTTTCGAAGGTCTGCAGAACCCCTCCACTGAACCGTCTTAACCGGACCCCACGAATCCCCTCAGCACTGAGCAAGCGAGGGGAAAGAGAACTCGCGTGCGGGCTTGGACGTTAAACTTTTGAAGCTTCATTCCTCCGTCATGACACCCGATCGTCCACTTCTTCTGACGGCGTCGCGACTTCAATCACTTCTAAATCACCATCGTCTCCTTCCGCTACGACAGGCGCAGGCCTCACGGACTCTTCCGACCCGGTGTCAATTCCGGTCGTTGTCGTCGGCGTTGCTGGGTCTCCGTCGTCGTCCGTCGCGTCGCCGTCGTCACTGACCGCTGTTCGCGTCACAGACGACAAAGGGAACTCCGCCGAGAAGGTCCACGACTCACTCGAGTCGGCGTCTGCTTTTGCCAGCTCCGGGTACGACGGGAGCAGGTAGCGCAGTCGTGACGTCGATGTGCTGGTCGTGATTGATTCTTCGTCGTCTTCACTCGACGGTGTGTGGACGGGGTTGTCCGGCGTCGGGGTGCGATCCTCAAGGTTGTCGTCGTAGTCGGTCGAATCCGGAGCCGGAGTCGGTTCAGCGTTGAGTAGTCCATTTCGGAGGTCGGCGACGGCGACTTTCTCAGCACATCCGTCTTCGGGTGATGCTTGCCGAAGGTTGATGTTAATGGGAGGGACGATGCTCAGTTCGATGTCGCCGGGATCGTGGCGGACGTTCTTTGGGTTATCGGCAGATGCGGGTCGTTCGTGTTGGTCTGGGATGCAGATGCTCACTGTTGGTGGTGACTGCGCTAGGTCTCCACCTAGAAAACGGAGACAGTCATCGTGTTGTCAGGTTAGGCTCGGTGTAAGCTCCTTCTGACTCCTGAAGACTATGAACACTGATACGCCGCTCTGGCGGAGCATCTAGGAGGGACCAGGTGTACATGTATAATTGCATACCGTCAGCCACACCTTAGGAAGATGCACAACACCACGATATGTTTCGCGATCTATGCGGCGTTGGCTTTGTATGTCACTCAAAAGTTTTTCTTTTTTTTTAATTTATTACATTTTGTAAACTGTACTTTTAAAATTAGTCCAAAACAAAGCGGACGCAAAGATCTGTTTTCAATATTTGCCATAGGGGTCACTTTTTGCGGGTACACCATAGGACAGCTCATCTCACTACACAGAAATGCGCAGAGAAGTAAGACAAGTCAATAAGATTTGTCTCGCAAATCACATACCCACCGACCACGAACCCTTGCAAAGCGTTAGCAAGCATGCAAAGCTATGGTAAGGAAGAGCACGGTTACAGCAACAACAGTTAAAGAATCAAGAATTGCGCTTACATTTTCTAGGCAGCTTCAAAATTAATGGGGTGCTCTGCAAGCAAGAAAAGCAGCATGCACGGCAAGTCATTAATCGCAGGTAAAAAAAAAAAAAAAATCATACGACTCAGCGTTCACAGCCAAAAAAAAAAAAAAAAAAATGTTACGAAACCTCTTTCGCGTCATGCAACGGAAAAAAGCTTTGCTTCTTAAAAAGGAAACAGCAGTTGACACTTTTGTGACTCATAGTAACCTTCCTTACCCGCATCGTCACACTGGAAGTAGAAGGTGAAGTTTGCCGGTAGCGATGACATTTTCATGATGGGCTTGTGAAACTCTATCTTTGCTTCCAGTGCAAGTTTATTCTGCATAGACAAAAATAGCGACAGCAGTCGGAGGTAAAGACACCACAATGTCGTCTGCAACGTTGAGAGGGAGATGTGACTAGCTTCATACTATGAACGTGCCTCGGCCCGTTCTCTCCTCCCTCCCGTTGATCTTAGCCCTTAAGACGTGACTTTCGGGACACATCAGCGCCTGGTATGACAGGTATGTTTCTGTAACATCGTTGTCGATATATACCGTTACGCAAACTGTGGAGATTCAGGCAAGTTGGCTGCCGGGGGACAGACGACGGAGTGACCCCGTCAGACGGCGCTCATAGTTCTGCTCGAAGTGTTGTCTTCACGGGGTCCCTTGTTGTGCGCGGTTCGTGATATGGAGGTCCGTTATTTCAGTCAAGTAATTTACAGGCGGTACAAACAAGTGCAACAAGTTAAATCTGCCAATCTACATTAACTCAATATCTCACGATAAACAGGTTGACAGTCGCAGAATTTCCGCTTTGTGATGGTAGAAGGCTGGAATCCGAATGCTGCACTGAGCATACCACTCATTTTTAGTTCGTGATTATTAGATAGTACTGGACTGGGCCATGAAGCAAATAGTTGGAGACAAGGGTGTCTCACCACAGGGTGGAATGACAACAGATCAAATGGTTGGGTCTCGTATAGTAGTCTGGAAGGCTATGCATCGGGCATACAGAACATCAAGAAAGGTACAGCAGGTCACGTGACTGTACAAGACGCAACGTCTAACACATTTTAATAGGTAACCATGAAGGTCCCTCGATTGACATGAAAACTGATTATCAATAATTTGTGCTTTTACATTGCTAGAGAACAATAATCATGAGCGGTTCCACAGTGAATTAATTCTGAGTCAGGGTTCCTTAACGTGCACTGATACACACGGCACACTGTATCATACACCCCATGAGGCATAAGGCGTGGCTAAACAATTTTTTCCCTGCAACCTAATTGCGGGCGTTCTCTAACGGGATCCAACATGCAACGTAGGGATCAGAAGGCGAACGCACTACGACCCGAGTCACAAAAACCAAGAAAACAAGTGTGACATGTGTATGCGTGGACCAAATACCTTGGCTTCGAGTAATTCCTGTTCCATTTCTTCCTGTAGTTCGGCCTCCATATCGAGATCATCGTCTTGCTGCTTGTGCGACTCCTCCAGGTGTTTCATGAGGACGGCAACAACCACATTGACGAGCACAAACTGTGCCATAAGCACAAAGACGACGAAGTAAAGCGGCGCAATGATGGGGGACACGCAGCAGTTGCGCACGCAGTCGCTCCGGGAGTCGCACTCATCACGCAGCGTGTCCTGCAAAGATCACGTGATCATTCAGGCGCGACCATGGCACGCCCGCAGCGACTTACTTTCATAATCCCGTTCCAATTGTCACCAGTAGCAACGCGGAACAATGTCAGGAACGCCATCCCAAAGTTATGGAAGTGGGCATGTTCTCCGAGTCCTTGACATGGGTGACTTTCGTCACATTCTGAAAGAAATGACGTGCCAGAAGTGAACGAGACCCGCTACCAAACAGCTACTGCCATGAGTGGTATTTGCTAGAAAAAACTGCACTGAATATTTTGTGTTTAACTGAATAACTGGGTTTAATGTACCTTGTACAATAACGAGCACATGGAAACATGCGGATTCTGTACCTAGTCTGCCGAAGAGTTCGACGCCGAGTGCAGCAAAGATGAAGAACAGCAGGAAGAAGAGAAGGCCGAGGTTTCCGACCTGAGGAAGCGCTTGCATCACTGTGTCCAACAGAGCACGGATGCCCTTGGCCATCTTCAGCAGTTTCAACACTAGAGACAGAAAATCACAAAAAAGTTTGTTTTCTGCCAAAAAAGACTGTGGTGCAGTGCAACGTTGTTGTAGTGCGATCAGGCGTACTTATTAAAATGTTACAAACTCTTCAAAGAGACACTCCGGTCTAGAAAGATCACTCTCAACATAATCCTGTGGTTTCCTCGTGAACCGTATTAGCACCATACAACACATGGGTTCGAACTTCCCTATAGTTTTCGAGAAATAAAATGAAAGAAATGGATAAAGTCATTTGCTATTTCGGCAAATTTCGGTATCTCACTCTTCCATTCTCCTCGCCAAGCATCCCGATGACAACGTCGTAGGTGACGCTCTCAACCTCTCACTAAACATTACGCGTGAGCTTCTACACTCAACGGCAACTGCGTGGCCCCGTGGCGCCATCTATCGCGGCGTCGTTCAAGCTCGTCAACACTAAGCACGACCTCCTAATGGCCCTACGCTTACCAGCGCCGCTTAGACCTGTCACCTGGCGCTGCCATTATTTATTGGCCGTAAAATATGCCGGTGGCGGCGTCACCGCAAATCGAAGGCATAGGTGATGTAAACCTGACAAATTTTCAGCACCGTATATATATTAGCGTTTAGTATTTATTGAGCAGCGTAAATGCAGCATGTCTGTGGAACCACACTCCTGAGAGCAAACTCATTAGTATTGTGAGGTAGCTTGATAGAAGAGCTTTCTAATGATATGTAGGAACCTCAACCGTCATCAACATCACAACATCTAGGCACGAGCATTAACCATCACGTTACGATCACGTTCAGTAAATCGCTCCTTCTCACAGCCGGCGGTTGTCTCTTATGTCCCGTCCTCTTTGGTGACCCGAACGTGACTCAAACGAGCCATGTCCGACTCTCCGTCACTACAAGCTCCATCACCACCGCAATCAGTCTTAATTGCCACCTTGTCCTCTGATCTCCGCCAGCTACAATCCACGGTCGCAAACCTGACGCAACTTGTCGCAACGATGATGACAACCAACCATCAACGGGCAGCGTACATTGCGTTCACGATCTCCAGGTTCTCGTGACGTCGCCTCCGACGCCTGCCCTGCCAATCTTCTTCACATCAGTCACCACCTGGCATTTGTTGGCACAACTTCACCTTCGGCACAGCAGGCCGCAAATGCTCCCAGCCATGTTCTTGGCAAGGGAAACACCAACCCCGGAAAGCTAATGACGGCAAGTTCCGCTGGGGCCCCTCTCAGCCGCCTATTCTACATCACCGACGCCATTACCCGTATCCGGAGATTACACGGCCGCCTCCACCTGATGCGACCGTGCTACATGACACAAATTGTAGGCACGTAAGAGTGAGACAACGGCCGGCTGTGAGAAGGAGCCATTTACTGAACATGCTCGCAACGTGATGGTTAATGATCGTGCCTAGATGCTGTGATGTTGATGGCGGTTGACGTTCCTACAGATAAAAGAATATTAGGAATCGTAAATATAGCTCATTCCTTTCTAAGCTTTATAGTATGCAGAGTATACGCGATATTGACATATGAGGCCCTTTAAAATCTCACTTTTACTAATTTTCTGTCGAGACGTACCTTGTGGAGCACACAGCGATTTTTTTTCTCACGACATGGCTTCTGAGCCACGATTTGCACTGTGCTCCTCACGACGGCGCTGATCCTGCGGGACTCCTTCAGTATAATTGTTTAATAACTGGTGCAATGACTTCAGATGAGCTTTCCTCACTCTGTACGGGCATCGACGACAGTTATCTCGTTCTGCAATGGTAACTGCTCGACGACCGCCACGAACGGGGGGCGTTCTTGCGTAGAAAAGTGAATTTTGAACAACGATTAGAACAGGCGCACCGACTGGAAATGGTCAGAGGCGGCGCAAGCAGCGCATACTCTAGTCGGCGGCAGTGGTCAGGAGATAAGATCGGCGGCGCACTGGCCTAGCGTCCCTGCCAGACGAGACACACTACCAAAAGGCGCGAAATATGCTGCCGCGCAATGAAATGGTGCGACAGAAACGCTACGATTCAAAAGCCTGCTCTGCAGTTGGTCGGGCAGCTCTGGACGTACCTCACCATTTCATTTCGTACTCTTACTACTGCTATCAGTTACGTTTAAAGAGCCGACACAACTGGAGGGCCAACTATTTGGTTTTCATATACGGCACAAGCCCTCTGGACAATAAATGACACGCAGCAGTCTCACCAGCGAAAACGCCGCGGTTGTTTGTTTTCTAATTCAGCTGCAAAAATACTTTCTCCCTCGCCGAATGCTTGATCCACGGGAGCAGCGGTAATCTATAGGAACTGCGTAATACAAACTCACTGTAGGAAAATGACGTATAATCGCTGAGCTCCTGCTGTGCATCCTCTGGTGGCTAGAGTTCACGATTCACCTATGCAAACCGGTGGACCGTATGCGCCTAAGTAGCTCGGTTCATTAACATAAAGAGCCAATGGCTTTAATTACTTATCAGAATCAGCAGCTCATCAAGATAATTTCACAAGATACAAATGAGTTAAAATGATGTGAAAACTATTTCTGTGATAGTATGGTATGCCGTCAAGGGGACAAGTGCACCAAGGTATTTATGACGTCACTGCTCCTTTTCTCCAGGCGGGCGAGGAGGAGCCGCGAGGCGCATTACGGCGCGCTCGATTTAAAAACAAACTACACGGTTAGTCAACAGGAATCTCTGCAGGAATACTTTCTATTTTCCGCCCTTCAACATTTCAGCAAAAATCTTCAAGAAAAATTTGTTGTCTCGGTTCCTTCAATGAAATTTAGGCCGATCATAACCTATAGGTAGAGAAGAAGTCGAAAAACAACCGCCGAATATTTCTTTGGGAATACGGCGTATTCCGAAATATACGCTTACGAATTATACGCTTGAATATGGTGCTACATGCCGAAAATGCCGATACCAGACCGCACTTCTTTCTCCTCCGGGGCATCGCCAGTTTGTCTTTCCCTCGGATGGTTTTGAGGTTGAATACGAGGAGTACCGCCCTGTGGTCTCCTACCCTTCCCCTGTAACATTCTTATTAAAGGAGGTGAAGTATATTTGGAACCTTCAAAAAAAGGAAAGGATATTTTTGCATTCTGAATGTCCTCCTACTGAGCTACCCTCATCTATGAGTTATGCCTGTACCTGCCATATATAATGATGAGTCCTAAAGGGAATAAATGAATGTACTTGTGTAACTTGAGGTTTACAAAATAAAGTTAATATATAGGCAAAGAAATTGTTTTCTCCCATAATCTGGACGATATTTCATGTTGTTCTCGCGGAGATAGCGCCTCCCTGTTAAATTCTTTTACAGTGACCATAGTTGTCGATTTTTCGGCATCTCTTTTTGTGGAAAACGTTATAAAGTGCCGGAAATATCAGAATCTCACGAAACAATAAAATGAAACCCACCCTCCTTAACTGCTCGGGAATCAATGCTGAAAACGCCGAACCCAACCTACAGACTAAGAAAGACGCGTTAGGAACAGTAAGACTGACCTCTGGCGATCCGCAACACTCGCATGACGCGGATGATTGTGGGATTGATAGGGATCAGATCAGACTTCATTTCTTCAAGGACAATGCCCATGATGGAAAGGATCACAATCAGGATATCCAATTGGTTCCACCTAGAATGAACGAGGGAAAACGCGCGGGTGACGCACAAGGACACTTTAAGAAGGAAGTGGAATTCCACAAAGGTAAGCAACCTACTTGTCCACAAGGTATCGGGGAATCCCGAGGGCAACCACTTTCATGGATAGTTCAAGCAGGAAAACAGCCGTAAAGAAGTAGTTGAATATCTTCAAGGCGTATTCCAGTTCCTGTAAGAAAATTTTTAATTTATATATTTTTACCAACTTTCAGCAATTAGAGATGGAACTGGACTTGAAACTACTTACCACTGGCATCCTGTAGAACTCCATTGCCATGGTAACGACGTTGAGGCCAATCACAGCGGCGATGGCGAGATCGAAATATTTGCTCGTCACGATGTTATGGGTGAAGAGGCGGGGCTTGGAATAATTGGCATAGTACGGCGGTTCCCGCATCTCTGCAATATACGCAGAAATAGATTGATTGTCGCATATAGCCCATTAATATGTGACTCCATAAATGAAAAAAAGAAAAAAAAGCTAGATACGATAAATTGCCTTCCGTAACACTTAGCCGCGAAATGACATGTGCTGTATTAACCACGCGATGTCGGGGGCCTCCCTACTTATGACTACGTTCGTAAACCTTCCCGCACAGGTAATAATAACACAGGATCGCGTGACCGAGCGAGACACCCTGGCGGCCCTCCAGCAAAACAATTGGGAGAGAGTTTTGGACCTCGGTTTTTCTCTTACAAGGAGCCCATCATGAGGCACATAGTGGTCGCACTTTCTAGGAACAGCTGAAATAGCGTTGCAGCGCGAGTTTGGCGCCGGCAGTGCTGCTATCGGGTGAGCTTTTATGACGAGCATCCCCGTGGCAGAAGTGGTGCAGCGGTACACTCTCTACCTAGTATTTGGCTGAAGTGCCGTCAGGGTGTCACTCCCCTCGCCGTGTCACTGGATACTGTTTTAATATTCCGCCGGAAGGTGCGCCTTGACGTGACTTTCAACGTACAAGTTTAAAGAAGGCGATCTCCACTGTCAAATTCAATGCCCATAGACCTGTTCATCCGAAGGCAGTTCCTCAGCCTCATCTGTGGGAATTCACAGGGCAGTTCACTTCGCCAGACATTATTCTTTCGTTTATTTTGATCTCATTACAGGGACACCTCTTGGTTTAGAAAGCCACAGCATTAAATGGCGGTTAATGACTAGAGCGACAGTCTGGTCTCAGGTTCGCACGTCACACTAGGAAGAAGAAAAAATAAATGCTTACAACTCGCGCTTTACTCAGTGACGACATCTTCAGCAAACCTGATATCCGAAATAATATCTTAATGTAAAAACATTCATAAAACTTTGTCGTGTTCATCCCAGACACTAGGGTGTTCCGGCAGCCGAAATTCGGCATAGGGTTCGCGCACGAACTGCGCCCTTAATGACAGAGAAAAAGAAGGAGAAAGGAGGCTTCTTACTTCTGCGCTTCTTCTCTAGCTTGCGGGCCCTCTTTGCAGCACGCATGGCCCTCTCCTCCCGCTCCTGTTCCTCTCGGCAGCGGTGGAAATTTTCTACCACCACGCCCACGAACATGTTCAGCACGAAGAATGCCACCAGCAGCAGGAAGGAGATGAAATACAGCAGCCGCCACTCGTTGTAATTTTCCACGGGCTGTACTCCCTCTGCCACTGCGTCCAGTCCTGAGTACATGATGTTCACCCAGCCGTCTTTGGACGACAGCACGAACAGTGCCATTAGCGCCTGAAACAGAGACCAATGACACACCACGCTCCCTGTTACCTAAGGTTCTTACCTGTCCCAAGTGATCAAAGTTGTATTTTCTATTGGTCCAGACCATGCCCCTGGCCAGGCAGTCTTCTTTCGTTTTCACGCCCTTCACGTCGGGGCCTTCGCAGAAGTAAAAAGAGCCTTTGAACAGCTGAAACGGTCAACACAAAACAAAACGTGTTCGAATTAGTGTCCCATCGCGAAGTTGTCTTGCTAGCTCGTACTCCATAGTCTTTGAGAAGGAATCATTGGACTGGTATTGTTTGAGCACTACAAAACTGAGAAGTACTAATTACCTGAACGCCGAGAATTCCGAAAATAATAAAAAATGTGCAGCAGATGAGGACTATATTGCCAATAGGTCGTAGGGAGGACATGAGGGTCTGGACAACGAGCTTGAGTCCGGGGGCACGGTTGATAACCCTGGAATTGTACAG